>JAPDNY010001499.1:0-15083 GCA_029375565.1 Gekko gecko | reverse complement strand
ATCTTCGTCGTGGTCTCTGTGCAGTCCCACACATGGGTTGGGCGTCTGCGCACGACCTCGTCTCGGAGAAACTTCTAGAGCTTTTCCTCAGAAGAGCTTTTGGCGGGCTCTCCTCCCGCCCTGGGGGAGGAGACATGCACTGCGCATGCCCAGAGCGGGAGAGAGAGCCGCCTCCCACTCAGTTCTTCTTCGACCGCCTCGTGTTCACACCTCGTTCCTGTCGTTCCTCCATTTACCTCAGCTGAGTATATCTTTCTTCGCTTTCTTTTTCCATCTGTTTCTTTCTCTTCTAAAAAATATTTTAAAAAAAAAAATCTTTGTCTATCTCTCTTTCCCCCCTCTCCTTTCTTTGGAGGGTGGGTGGGGATTTTTGTATGGGAAAGACTCACTCTTTATAGGTCTGTCGTCGTTGCCCTGCTAAAATTCCATCCAACGACGGGCACGACCTTTGCTTAGTTTGTTTGGGTGAGGCCCATAGAGTAGATTCTTGCCCTCATTGCGCGAGTTTCACTCGTCAGGCTCGCCGTAATCGAGAGGCTAGGCTCAAAGCTCTTCTTGTTGAATCGGCTCTGCGTCCCGCAATGTCTTTGGGAGCTTCCCAGGTCTCGGTAGCCAAGAAATCGGACACCTCCTCGAAGGCACCGAAACAGAAACCTAAGCGGGCTGAAGATAAGACCCCTTCGAGGTCGAAGGCCACGCCCTCTGCTTCGGTTTCGAAAGTGGACCCCATCATCGTGACTGGGTTGTCGACGTCGATGCCGGCCCTTGCCTCTACATCTCATCAGTCTGCGGCCCGACAACAGACTCCGCAGCACCCCCACTCGTCACCTACGGGGACGATACCGTTGGGCCAGTTGACCAGATCGCCTCCGCACCTGTCTCCGCGAACAGGCTCCCCGGTCTCCACGGAGGCGCTCCACTACCCTGATCCACACTTTGGACGAGGGTCTGGTTGTGCACCGCCATGCTCAGTCCCGATCTCGACTTGGTCGTCGATGCCTGATCCGTAGGCAATCCCCGTCGTCGTCTGATTCCGCCTCTGACCACCAATGCTGGTCCTGCGAAGACCGTTGGGAGCTTCCGCATGCGGCCTACTATTATTCGAGGTCACCGACACCGGAGAGACACCGCTATGACTGAATCCGGCATTCGGAACGCGGAGATCAGGCCCACGCCCCTGACCGCCCTCGGCGCTCGGCATCTGTGGCCTCGGCTCATTCTGCCTCTCGGGAACAGCCTTCTGATCTTCCCAGAAATCGGGACGCCCCAAGGAGTTCCCCAATGGAACCTCGACACCGTCCTGCCATCCAGCCCCGATCCTCCTCTCTTATGTCGATCTCGGACGGGTCGGATTCGGCGGAGTTCGATCCCGAGGTCTCTCGAATCGAGGACGAGCACCGACGCTCGGGGTTGATTTCCCTACGGAAGGCCCTAAGGCATTTTTGGAGCTCGTTACCAGGATGGCGACTGCCCTCCAAGTTCAGGGCTTTACGGAGTCCCCAGCAGTGACCGACGTCGTTCACCGATTGGTCCAGGCTGATCTTCCTCCGTCTCCCGTCTTGCCTTTGCTGCCTGTCCACCTTTCTATGTTGAAAGAGTCATGGGAACACCCGGCTTCGATCCCTCCGGTTTCGAGGCACTATGATGGGTTGTACAGGATCCAGGATGCTCCTGGCAAATTCCTCCTTTCTCGGCCACCACCGAACTCCATGGTGGTTCACTCTTCTTCGAAATCGAGGCAGCCTGCTCGCCAGTCCACGCCCCTGACCGTGAGGGTCGTAAACTGGATCTTCTGGCCAAGAAGATGTACTCTCTGGCCTCCATGAATCTCCGGGTCGATACTTATCTGTCGTATTTATCTGCTTACGCATTCAACGTTGCCAATGCAATTCGCCCTGTCCTGGAGTTTGTTCCGGAAGAGCACCGTCCCCCTTTGGCTGCCTTGTCTGAGGTTTGTGCCATATCAATGCAACAAATCAATTCCGTTCGTCATGCAGTAAGCTGCTCCTCTAAACTCCTGGTGTCTTCTGTCGCCTCTGGCGTCATGCCTGGCTCCGGGGCACCTCCCTACAACCGGATGTCAAGTTCCGTGTAGAAGACCTCCCTTTGACGGAAACGGCCTCTTCCACTCCACCACCGACGAAGTGTTGAAGGCTGTTGATGAGAGTCGTAAGCAGGCCCGAAACCTTGGAGTCTCGGCTGCACCTTACCGTCCCAGAAACCGTTCCTGGAAACCTTCCGGCTCCAGGCGATACCTATCTCCGGCACCTCACTCCCAATGGAGGAGGAAACCGTACGACTCCCGTCCTCCTTCCAAACACCGTTCCCAACCCACCAAAAAGCCGCCGCAGCCTAAGCAGTCTGTTTGACTGTCCCCACCGTCTCTCTCCAATGTCGTTCACTCCTTCCGTCCGTACCCGCCTCTTCCCCTTTCTACCAGCCTGGGAAGAAATTTCAACCGACTCTTGGGTCCTCACCATCCTGCGGGTCAGGTACGCCATAGAGTTCGTTTCGCCTCCAATCCTCCCACACTTTGTCGTCACGCCTCCAGACCCCTCCTCGATCTCGAGGTTTCTGCTCTCCTTGCCAAGGGGGCCATCAAGGTCGTCCCGGAGGCGCAACGAACTCTCGGCTTCTACTCGAAGTATTTCTTGGTCCCCAAGAGGGACGGCGGCTTCAGACCAATTATGGACCTTCGGGATCTCAACCGTTACATTCGGTATCAGAAATTCCGAATGGTCACTCTGCAGTCGATCCTTCCTCTCATTCCACGGGCAGCGTGGCTCGCGTCAGTCGATCTTCAAGACGCATACTTCCATGTCACGATCCGTCCCCAACATCGGCGGTTTCTCCGGTTCGCCGTTGGAGATGCCCACTACCAGTACAGGGTGCTTCCTTCGGCCTTTCTACAGCTCCACGGGTGTTCACCAAGCTGATGGCTGTGGTGGTGGCCGAGCTCCACCGACGGGGAGTCACTCTTTATCCTTACATCGACGACTGGCTTCTCGTAGCTCCAACGCCAACTCAGTTGCTCCACGACACTCGGGAGACTCTCTCCCTCCTCCGTGCTCTTGGCCTTTGCGTCAACCACGCCAAGTCCTTCCCTTCAGCCCCTCCAAATCCTTCGATTCCTCGGGGCTTGACTCGACACCAACCTCGAAGTGGCTTTCCTTCCGGAGTCCAGGGCTTCCGACATTCGGTGCGATGGTGTCCGCCTTTCAGACGTGTCCCCAACAATCCGCCCGTTCGGTCATGAGGCTTCTGGGTCACTTTGCCTCTACGGTGTCTCGTTGTCCGCAACGCCCGGTTGACGATGCGGCCGCTTCAGCTCTGGCTCCTACGAGCCTTCGATCCCCTCCGGAGGCCTTGGCACACGATTCTGTCGATCCCACAAACCGTCCTCGCCTCCCTCGAGTGGTGGGCTCAACCTGTCCACCTCCTGTCCGGGATGCCATTTCGTCCTCCTCCTCCCGACTTGTTGTTGACCACGGACGCTTCCCTCTCGGGTTGGGGAGCCCGGAGCGGAACACTTACTGTTCAAGGGTCTTGGTCTGCTCGAGAGGCAGCTCGCCACATAAATTACCTGGAGTTGCAAGCAATTTACCTGGCCCTCCGGTCTTTCTTCCGACCCTCCGAGGCCGTGTCGTCCAAGTGGCTTCCGACAGGACCATGGCTGTTTATTATGTCAACAAACAGGGCGGCACTGCCTCTGTCCGTCTCTGCACCTTGGCGATAGACCTCTGGTCCTGGTGCCTCCGCCACTCCATCACGCTCTCGGCGATCCATATTCCCGGGGATCAGAATGTCGATGCGGACCGGTTGAGTCGTTCTGCCTCATCGGACAACGAATGGTCCATTCCCCTCCGGTATCTTCGGCCTCTGTTTCGGGAGTTCGGTCACCCATCTGTCGACGGCTTCGCGTCCGTCGACAATGCTCGATGTCGCCTGTTTTTCAGCAGGGGTCCCCCGTCTGCTCGGTCGCTCGGGATGCCTTTCTCCACAAATGGAACGGAACCATTTTATCTGTTCCCTCCGTTCCCTCCGTTCCCTCTCATCTCTCGAGTCGTGCAGAAGATTCGTGCAGACCGCACCTCCTGCATTCTGATCACTCCGTGGTGGCCACGCCAGGTCTGGTTCCCGCACCTGCTTCAACTCTCCTGTCGATCCTTCCGCCCCTCCCTGTCGTCCCAGATCTCCTTCTCGGGCCCGAGGGAGAATCATCCATCCCAATCCGGGATTTTTCAAATTAACGGCCTGGAAGATCCAGCCCTAGACTTCCTGCCTCAGGTCTCTGAGATCCTCCTGAATGCTAGGAAGCCTTCTACTCGACGTTCCTATCGGTTCAAGTGGAACAGATTCCAATCCTATGCTGCTGATCGCTCCTTTGATCCAATCCGATCATCTCTCCGTGAGATCTTCGCCTACATTGTGCATTTGAAGGATGCGGGCCTGGCATACTCGTCCTTGAGGGTTCATTTGGCGGCGATCTCCGCCTACCACCCCCTCATCCAAGGCTCGTCAGTGTTCTCCCACCGTCTCACCAAGACGTTCCTCAAGGGTCTTCTTCGCATGTGCCCGCCTAGGAAACCGTTGGTGCCTTCCTGGAGCTTGTCTCTAGTCCTTTCTCAGCTCATGGCTAAACCGCTCGAGCCGATGGCTACCGCCGACCTCAGGTTAGTGTCCTGGAAGACGGCCTTTCTCGTAGCCATTACCACTGCACGCAGAGTAGGGGAGCTAGCTGCCTTCAGGGCCGATCCCCCTATACCGTTTTTCATAGGGAGAAGGTGGTCCTTAGAACAGATCCTTCCTTCCTCCCTAAAGTCGTCTCTGTTTTCCACCTCTCCCAGTCGTCTGTTCTGCCTACTTTCTTCCCGAACCCGACTGATGCCTCTCAGAGAGCCCTGCACTGTCTAGATGTGCGCAGAGCGCTCTCTTTCTATCTAGACAGGACACAGCCCATACGTAAATCTCCTCGGCTGTTCCTAGCTTATGGCCCCCCTCACGCAGGGGAACCCATTTCTTCTCAACGTCTTCTAAGTGGGTGACTTCCACCATAGCCCTTTGCTATGAGCTGGCGCGTCAACCCGTTCCTACCTGTCTCACTGCCCATTCCACTCGGGCGGTGTCGACGTCCACCACTTTCCTGGCCGGTGTCCCGTTGGAAGACGTCTGTGCGGCTGCTACGTGGTCCTCGGCATCGACCTTCGTGACCCACTACGCACTCGACGTCCGAGCTCGGCGGCATGCTGCCTTTGGTCAGACGGTGCTGCGATCTCTCTTCGCTTGATCCTGGTACACCCTCAGGTAGGACCCGTGGGTGATTTGTTTTGATGGTGATGCTGTGTCTTAACCAGTATTTTTGTGTCCTTCTGCAGCTGCCAGCTCCTCCTCCAACTGGTTCAGCTCTTGTAATCACCCATGTGTGGGACTGCACAGAGACCACGACGAAGATAAACAGGTTGCTTACCTGTAACTGATGATCTTCGAGTGGTCATCTGTGCAGTACCACAATCCCACCCAGCCTTCCCCGCTGCTGGCATCTCCAGATGTCCTGTTTTGGATTCTTTGGCCTTGACAGTGGCGGTCGAAGGAACTGAGTGGGAGGCGGCTCTCTCTCCCGCTCTGGGCATGCGCAGTGCATGTCTCCTCCCCCAGAGCGGGAGGAGAGCCCGCCAAAAGCTCTTCTGAGGAAAAGCTCTAGAAGTTTCTCCGAACGAGGTCGTGCGCAGGCGCCCAACCCATGTGTGGTACTGCACAGATGACCACTCGAAGATCATTAGTTACAGGTAAGCAACCTGTTTTTTTTCAAAACGAACCACTTCCAGCCAGACTCAGTTTGGTGTAGAAGAAGAAGAAGAAGAGAAGAGATTGGATTTATACCCTGTCCTTCACTACCCAAAGGTGTCTCAGAGTGGCTTACAAACTCCTTTCCTTCTCTCCTCACAACAGACACCCTGGAGGTAGGGGCTGAGAGAGCTCTTGACAGAAACTGCTCTTTTTTCAAGAACAGTTTTTATCAGAACTATGGCTTGCCCAAGGTCCTCCAGCCAGGTGCAAGTGGAGGAGTGGGGAATCAAACTCGGTTCTCCCAGATTAGAGTCCACGCACTTAACCACTACACCAAACTAGCGGTTAAATGCGTGGTCTCTAATCTGGGAGAACTGGGCTTGATTCCCCACTCCTCCACTTGCAGCTGCTGGAAGACCTTAGGTAAGCTCATAGTTCTGTCACAGCTGTGCTCTCAAGGACAGTTCTGGAAGGAGCTCTCTCAGCCCCACCTACCTCACAGGGTGTCTGTTGTGGGGAGGGGAAGGGAAAGGTGTTCGTAAGCTGCTCTGAGACTCCAAGGGAAGAGAAGGGTATAAATCCAATCTCCTCCTCCTCCTCCTTCTTCCCTGTTATTTATTTGGCCTTACCTGAATGCTCATCATGACAGGTGTAACATGTAAAGGGAAGGTGCATATGTGGTAAGGACTCTTGCGGGGCTGCAGGCACGTATGTCTAGTTGATGCACAAACGTAACTGCATCTTCATATGTGATATCTGTTTGTGAAGCTGAAACCCCTAGCATTGGAGCGGAAGACCAGTTTTGCTCTCAATGCGGAAACATATCACGAAGGGGGGCATGTGGGGCCAGTGCCCCCTTAGAAATTCAGTATCCCCCCGACTTTCTATCTTCACTGCCTTGGATGTAGCTGAGGCCAGGAGGAAGGGGGGTTAAAAAGAGAAAAATAATCACCCAGTTTCAGTTGGCTTGTTTTTAATCACTAAGCACAAGCCATGTTGCTCCAACTTGCCTGGGTGAAGGAATGCACACCTTTGGGTATTGCAGAATGCTTTTTGTCTGTCAAGGGACACCTCTGCCAAGCCCTTGTCAGCAATTAAATTGACAAGAAGGCACATAACATGATTACAAGAAAAGTCCCTGGATAACTGATGGTTTTCCAAACTCCAAACGCATCTGCTTCTCAAACTCCCCAAACAGGTTTTAGGTTTTAACATTTTAAGTGTCTTAGTTTTTGTTCTTTTGTCGAGTTGCCAGAACTTTGTGAAATAATAAAAAATTACAGAATCACTAGCTAGACATGAAAAGTGTCCAGCATTGTTCAGATGACATGTGGTGATGACCAGTGCTCCCTCTAAGTTGAGTTACTGTGAGCTAGCTCACAGTTTGTTTTAGCCTCCAGCTCACACATTTTTGTCTCAGCTCAGGAAGGATGCAGCAGCCAAATCGCTCGCTCACAACTTTAATGCCAGTAGCTCACAAAGTAGAATTTTTGCTCACAAGAGTCCGCAGCTTAGCGGGAGCATGGGTGATGCCATTCTGTAGTATAACAAACACTCTCTGGCTGTGTCCCCCACCCCATCCCCGGCGAGTTCAGTGAAGACTTCAGCTCTTCTCAGGTGCTCACTCTGGGGATGAATTCAGAATTGCACATAACCACATTTAGATCAGGGCCCAGGTTAGCCTGATCTCATCATACCTCAGAGGCTAAGCAGTGTCGGCCCTGGTTAGTACTTGGACGGGAGAGCACCAAGGAATCCCAGGGTCGCTGTCAGGGGTGTGCAGTCCTTCTTGGTCACTGGTCATCAGATGAACCTCCTATAATGAAAAGAGAGTCAATTAACGTTCTGCTTCACAGCTGCCAAATCATCTATAGCCTGATTTTGGAAGAGCACTAACCCATCCACGGCTGCCTCCTGGCTCTCCGTTGTCTGGGACTATTTCATGTTGGAAAAATGCACTGTTTATTTTGACGCTTCTCAGAGTGAAGGGGAATTGTATAGTTCCTTAGATAAATGGTCCTTATTTTTGGGAAAGGTGGAACAGGGGAGTTGATTGTTTAAGTGGGTCATGGGAGGGTGTCATTTTATGTCCCCAAGTTATACTGATTTCATAAGTTTAAAAAATTAACATAAAAAAAATTAGGGGTGTGTAAAAAAATCCCCCCCCCTGATTTGGGTCTGTTGGACCTGAAAAATACTGGTATTCTGAGTATTCCTGAATTCCAATATCAGTATTGTGTTGGGATTCGAGTAAATATTTGGGAAACCTGAATTTATTTGGATCCATTATACCTTATGGAGATCATCCCCAAGGCATAGGATATAATGGAGAATCAATCCAGGGGTATTCGGGGCTTGAGGGGCTGTTTTTTGAGGTAGAGGCATCAAATTTGCAGCATAGTTGTTGGTGCCTCTCCTCAAAAAAACCCTCCAAATTTTAAGAAGATTGGCCCAGGGGGTCTAGTTCTAAGGTAAAGGTAAAGGTTTCCCTTGCTCGAAAGCCAGTCGAATCTGACTCTAGGAGGCAATGCTCATCTCCGTTTCCAAGCTGAAGAACCAGCACTGTCCAAAGACAGTTCTGTGGTCATGTGGCCGGCATGACTAAACGTCAAGGTGCATGAAATGCTGTTACCTTCCCACTGAAGTGGTACCTATTTATCTACTCACAATTTTTTGCTTTTGAACTACTAGGTTGGTAGGAGCTGGGACCCTCAAAGAAGGTGCTCCGTCCTGCATTGAAACCAGTGGAGGGGGGAAAGACCTTTAAAGAGACTGTGATCTCTTTAAATGCTTGCTGAGTTCACTCACCACGTTGAGTTTATTCAGAAGAGATTTAAAGTCTAAATGCTTTCTGTTCACTTGCCAAGTTCCACCGCCATGGCCTCTGGAAGAAGAAGAGAAGATTGGATTTATATACCCTGCCCTTCACTAGGAATCTCAGAGCGCTTACAAACTCCTTTTCCTTCCCCTCCCCACAACAGACACCCTGTGAGGTAGGTGGGGCTGAGAGAGCTCTGAGAGATCTGCTCTTTCAAGAACAGCTCTGACTGAACTATGGCTTGGCCAAGGTCATCCAGCAGCTGCAAGTGGAGAAGTAGGGAATCAAACCCAGTTCTCCCAGATTAGAGTCCATGCACTTAACCACTACGCCAAACTGGCTCTCTTTAAATGCCTTCCAGCTATGCCCAAATAAAAGCTGAAGAATGTCATCTTTTATTCAGGTGCAGCTATTTTGGTAGCCCAGTCAGATACACCAATCTGTATTCGGCTGAATAAATACTGAAAAGATGCTAATAAGGTATTTTTGGGTATTTCTTTGGCTCTGGTAGATACCGAGCCCAGACCCATAGTTGCTCTGCAGAGGCAGGCAATAGCAAAGCATGTCTGTGGCTTGGCAATACTTTCCACAACCGCCGTTGCATCTAGATGTCTCTCATTTCTCCGACAATCTGGAAGCCTTTCAGTTGCCTGCTGTGTTGCTGGGGTATTGGCGTCACCAGCGAGTTAAAGGTTTTATACTTGCAAAGTGCCAAAAAAGAAGAATGTTTGCATCAACTTTAGGCAGCAGAAGTAACCTCTCTGTCGTGGATGAAAATCAGTCAGGGGTCACGCTAGAATTGAGGGTCTACAAGAGCATTTGTGCTCCTGCCATTTAATATCCAATCTAATTTAAATTCAAGTAAATGCATGTAAATTCGAATATATTGCACATATTGAGGAAGTTTCTGCATCAGATTTACTTACCCTAGTCCTCTCGCACCCTTATGTCAGCATGGTGTAGTGGTTAAGAGCGGCAGACTCTAATATGGAGAACCAGATTTGATTCTCCACTCCTCCTCCACACGAAGCTTGCTGGGTGACCTTGGGGCAGTCCCAGTTCTCTCAGAACTCTCTCAGCCCCACCTACCTCACAAGGTTGTGGGGAGATGAAGGGAAGGCAATTGTCAGCAGCTTGGGGACTCCTTAAGATAGAGAAAAGCGGGGTATAAAAAAAACTACTCTTCATCTTCTGCATGAAGCCTGCTGGGTGACCTTGGGTGAGTCACAGTTCTCTCAGGACTCTCTCAGTCCCACCTGCCTCACAAGGTGCTTTTTGTGAGTAGAGGAAGGGAATGTGATTGTGAGCCGCTTTGAGACTCCTTAGGGTAGAGAAAAGTGTGGTATTTAAAACCAGCTCTTCTTCTTCTCACCACAACAATGACTGGCTGCAGGCGAGTTGCTGCCCTGGCTTTTAGTTTGCCACAGGAATAAATGAAGGATGTTCTCTTTTAGACAAGAGAACTGAAGTGGTTGGGTGAACCTCATATTTGGAATCCCAGTGTTCAGAGGAGGCTTCTGTAACCCTCTGTGCTGGGGACAGTGGGGGGGGTCAGGCCCTTTGCTGCCCCCCCCCATGCTCTGATTAAAGACCTTCCTGGGGTAACTATTCATTTTTTAATTCATTTTGTCTAAAAACGTTTTATGCCACCTTTCTATCCGATCGGCACCCCCAAGGCACTACACATAAAAAACATTAGAATAATTTATAACAACGTTGCAATTATTAAATAATTCAATAAACACACATAAAACCGAACACTAGAACCAGGGAGGAGGGCCAATATCCATTGTTGGGGGTGTGCCAAACAAAACAAAAAAGTCTTCCCCAGCTGGTGGAAGACACTGATGGAAGGAGGCAGATAGGGAGGTCCAAAGGTTGGGTGCCACAACCAAGAAGGCCCTTTCTTGGGTCATCTCCCATTTAGACTGAGATGGGAGGGGCAACCAAAGCGGGCCCACCAAAGATAACCAGAGTGTGCTGGTAGGTTTGTATGGGAAGAGGTGCTCCTTCTACTGAAACTAGAATCATAGAGTTGGACAGGACCTCCAGGGTCATAAGAACATAAGTGAAGCCAATGTTGGATCAGGCCAATGGCCCATCGAGTCCAACACTCTGTGTCACACAGTGGCCAAAAATACCAGGTGCCATCAGGAGGTCCAGCAGTGGGGCCAGGACACTAGAAGCCCTCCCACTGCTGCCCCCCCCCCCCAAGCACCAAGAATACAGATCCTCACTTGCCCCAGACTGAGAGTCCCTATCTATACCTTGTGGCTAATAACCACCTATGGACCTCTGCTCCAGATGTTTATCCAATTCCCTCTTGAAGCCGTCCATGCTTGTAGTTGCCGCCACTTCCTGTGGCAGTGAATCCCATGGGTTAATCACGCTTTGGGTGAAGAAGTAGCCCTGGAAGTGATGTCAGGCTGCCAGCCCAATGGCCATTTTTTAATTTTTCTCCCGCTGCCTGTCAAAGCAGCAGCAGGGAAAAGGACTTGTGGGCAGGGGATTCTTGTCCCCAGTGGGGAAGTGGCAACCTTACAGAGGCATTATAACATCTGAAATGCACAGTTCATTATGTGTATCAGCTTCTTCACATTCGGGTAGCCAGGCAGTGCTTGGTGAGAGGGCTGTGGGTGGACATATTGTATAGTCCAACCCCCTGCACAATGCAGGAAGTTCACAAATACCTCTCCCTGCACACACTCAGTGACCCCTGCTCCATGCCCAGAAGATGACAAAAAACCCTCCAGGAGCCCCGACTTAAACTGGCCTGGAGAAGAATTGCTTCCTGACCCCAAAGTGGTGATCAGCATTTCCCTGGGTGTGTAAGAAAGGCCCATGAGGACTAAGCACCGAGGCAACTAATGAAATGGCGTGCTGGACTATATAGACCCCTTGCCCTAATCCTGCAGGGCTCATTCTCAAGCGATAGCCCACCCCTTCTCTTACATAAGCCCAGCTTGGGTTCTGCCTTTTGGTCACAATGGGAAATGAGGGAACATTTAGAGCTGGCTTTTTATTTTATTCTAGTTGTGTGTGTTTCTGAACAATGAGGTGAGGAGGAAGGGTTTTGTCGAAGTGTTTCACCAAACTCGGCAAAAGCCACAAAGCACGGTTTCAACTTCACGGTTTCGGAAAGAGTGCAAAACGAGAGAAGCCAGAGCTCCTTAAGAGTCAGTCACAATCACTTCACGCTGCCCAGGGTGTGCATTGTCTTCAAAAATGTTCTTTACTACCTGAGGATAAGGAAGGCAGTGTGGGAGGAAACCCGGATGATACCAACCCCTCCGGGCAGGTTTTTTTGGGATTACTAAAATCAGCATAGTTTCGATTGAAACTACTTTGTTCCTTGCTTCGACTCCCCCCCCCTTGTTGAAACTGAACCTCAGACGGAAATACAGTCAGGAATTGTCTGCAAGTAAGGACAAGCCAGTGGAAACTAGCAAAACCCAATAACAGCAAGTGCTGCTTCCTTATCAGCGGGGCAGCAGGCTTCTGTCTGAGGCTGGATAAGCAAAACCTCTTGTCATTGATCAGTGCGGGTGAATTTTTAGTAGGCAGGGCCGAATGTTCGGGCAGCCCGTTTATTATTTCGAGACGACATTGGTTCTAGTGTGGCACTGCAGTAGGGGATGGAAAAGCATATGCTGAAGCCAGCATTTTTATTGGGCAACATCGGCATTTAAATAGAATTACCTCTCATGTCCCTCAGTCTCTTCCATATTTTTGATAAATTTGTAATTTGTACTTTATTGGTTATGTAACGGACCCATCAACTAAAGCCAGTGGACATTCTTAATTACAGGGGGGAGGGTCTTGGTTTTCCCCATGATAATTTTGTGCCTTCTGATAAACATTACATGTAGTATGCGAGTGAAATAGTACTCTAACAGTGTTGCGTGAACATTAAACCAAGCCAGAATAAAATCAGCAACTGTTCAGGAATTTGTTTTTTTATAAATGTCTGCTTAAAGGAAATACAGATTTGCCTCCTAAAGGATGTTGAGCTAAGGACCCAGCTGTTCAAGAAGGAATTCTATGACTATGGTTGGAGTCCAGTAGCAGTTTAGAGACCAGCTAGACTTTGGGAGTATAAGACTGAGAGAGTCATGGAATCACAAAGTTGGAAGGGGACCATACATGCCATCTAGTCCAACCCCTGGCAAAGGGAGCTTCGACTCTCAAGAGCTTATACCCCGGTCTCCAAGGTGCCGCTGGACTTGAATACAGCTCTTCTAGTGCAGACCAACACAGCTGCCCTCCTGAACCTGTCCTCATGAAGATGGCATTGCAGTAGTTAACATTTTTGTCACCAAAACAGGAAAGAGGTTGCCGGCCCCCTGTCCTCTGGAAAGTGATATGACCCCCATATTATCAGATGCCTCTAATACAAAGATCTCTGGGGCCCCACTGCCACCTGAATGTTCATATGCAACCTTAATGTTGCCCTCTCCTAAATCATACACCCCGCCCCGAATTCAGGTCCAATTGCACCTTAGAGACCAACAAGATTTCCAGGGAATGCACTGTCAAGAGTCAAAGCTCCCTTGGTCAACTATGGTCCCAATCACACACACAATTAGCTATTCTATAGGCGCGAATGCCGGGCAGATTTAAAGGGCGTGATCAGATGTGAACATCTGGCCAGCACCCCACACCCGTCGGCAACCCATTTCGCTCTGCTGCAAGAGGGGAGTTAAAAGACACTGGGGAAAGTCCACTGTCAGCCGGGTTGCTACGGGCCACAGACAGACTTTCCCCTGTGTGATCGCAGACAGCCACGCTGCCCAAGTGGCAGTGCAGCACAATTTTCTTTAAAAAAATTATTTGCACGAGGGTGAAAGCCGCAAAACAAACCTACCGGAAGAAGGACGTCCAGATGACCTAATCGCAATCATTGTGAGAGATGGCTGTCCAGATAGGCAAAATCGTGGATTCAGAGCACAAATACCTGGAAAGTACTTGATTTTCCCAGTGTCGGAAAACTTGCTAAGGAACTGGGACTGTGTGGCCGCGCAAATGCGGGTCAAATTGCTATGGAGCAAATAGCCTCCCCCCGCACATTATCTTGCTTGTGTGACCGCAGCCCATGACTCTCAAAAGCTCATATCTAAAAAATTTTGTTGGCCTCTAAGGTGCCATTGCATGCGAATCTAACTGCATCTGAAGAAGTGAGCAGTGACGTATGGAAGTCCATACCCTACATCAGATTTTGTTAGTCTTTAAGGTGCTCCTGGACTCTTGCTCTTTACTACTGCGAATCTAGCTGCTCTGCTGGAGACCAACGTGGCAACCCTCCTTAGTTAACCCCCTGGTGTACAGGTTAAGAGCGGTGGACTTTAATCTGGAGAACTGGGCTTGATCCCCCACTCCTCCAAATGGAGCCAGCTCGGGTGACCCTGGGTCAGCCACAGTTCTCTCACAACTTTCTCAGCCCCACCTACCTCCCAGGGTGTCTGTTGTGGGGAGAGGAAGGGAAAGGCGATTGTAAGCCGCCCTGAAATGCCTCCTCCTCCTCCTCCTTCTAGAAATCGATATTGTGACAAAATGTAGTATGTATTCTGTTAACATAGAGGCAATCTTGCTTTTGTTTTAAATAAACTAGCTGTAACCAAGGTGATAAAGTTTTCTTTATTGGATAGAGTCCAGTCCAGTACCACCTTAAGAGACCAACAAGAGTTTCAGGGTCTAAGCTTTCGAGAGCTTTTACCATGAAATTCTTGTTGGTCCTCGAGTGGTTACTGGACCACAGGCCAACTTGGAATAACCTTCTTTGGATGAGCATCAATACTCAGCGATGTTCCAACTGTACTACCTTGCCCTCTAGGGTTTGGGATGTTACTGCTCGTTCACAAAGATAGCTCTCATGTTAGTTTACTTATTAATATGGCGTGGCCTCTCCTGCACCTGAGGTACCACGGGAGGCAGTAGTCATAATGTATAGCACGTGCTGTAGGCTGCTGGATCCTGGTGGTAGAATACCAAGGGGAGTGACTGTCCACCTTTACCGTACTGGGACCATGCCCACTGGCAGATAACAGGGCTTCACTGGAGCCGTTTCTTTCCTTCTATTAAAGATGGGAAGTTTGCTGGTATGTGAGTAGCTTACAGATATCTGACCAGCTTTCTTGCAGTAGAAGATGCCGTTCTTCTCTTCTGTTCACAAATATTCTGTTTCTGTATCACCTAATTCTGGTCCACCCTTCCCAAAGGACTAGATAGGAGACACCCCAAAACAGATAGTGTTAGAACCCAAGACTTTGAAGAAATATCCAGCTTCTTCCCTTTCTAGTCTAGCTTGTGCATTGACCATGTAGAGAAGGGGAAAGTACTTTTGGGAGCAGTTACATTATTGGGGGATTGTTGTTTGTAGTAGTTATTTACTTGGTAACAAGGACCCAAAATGGGGGAGGGGGGCGGTGCTGTATCAGACCCTCTTCACAGAATTTCAGCATGGAGTTCCATATCATTCTCA
>JAPDNY010001498.1:0-15085 GCA_029375565.1 Gekko gecko | reverse complement strand
TTAAACGCTTGGGGCTCTTTAGCTTGGAGAAACGACGGCTGAGGGGTGACATGATCGAGGTTTACAAGATTATGCATGGGATAGAGCAGGTGGAGAAAGAAGTACTTTTCTCCCTTTCTCACAATACAGTCCACTGAGACTGTCTGTCCACTGAGACTGTGGCTAATGATAGGAACTGTCTGGCAAGGTCTCAAGGCAGCAAGAGGAAGGCTGTGGGCTTAAGAAATGTGGGAAACTATAAGTGTTTATACACAAATGCTAGAAGTCTCCGAGGTAAAATCGGGGAGTTGGAATTCTTGGTGTTGGGGGGGGGAAATAGACATTGTGGGTATTTCAGAAACTTGGTGGGATGAGGAAAATCAGTGGGATACGGTGATTCCTGGTTATAAATTATATCGGAAGGATAGGGGGAAGGGTTGGAGGTGGGGTGGCTCTGTATGTCAGAGAGGGTATACCGTCCAGTAAGATTGAGAGGGTAAGAGAATTGGAGTCGCTTCTGGAAATGCCATGGGTTGAAATAGTGGGTCCAAAAGGAAGCTTAACAGTGTGAGTTTGTTATCGCCCACCAGATCAAAAGATAGAGGAGGATTATAAAATGATGAATGAATTAAAGATAGCGGCTAGACGAAATAACTGTGTCGTAATACGCGATTTTAACTACCCACACATTGATTGGGTCAATATGAGTTCTAGTCGGGAAAAAGAGATTGAGTTTTTAGACACTCTTAATGACTGTGCTATGGAACAGATGGTCACAGATCCTACCAGGGGAGAGGCAATCCTGGATTTGGTCCTAAGTAACACCCAAGACCTGGTGAGAGATGTAAAAGTGATTGCACCGCTTGGGAACAGTGACCATAATGTCATTGAGTTTAACATCTGTACAGATAGGCAGTTGCCCAAAAAGACTGATGCAACCACTTTTAACTTTAAAAGGGGTAACTTCTCTGGTATGAGGGGACATGTGAGGAAGAAATTGAAAGGAAGAGTGGAGAAGGTCAAAACCATTGGAGAAGCTTGGAGACTATTTAAAAATACAGTCCTAGAAGCTCAGAAAAAATATATACTGCAGGTTAGGAAAGGTACAAATAGGTATAGAAAAAAGCCTGCATGGTTAACAAATAAAGTAATGGAAGCTGTAAAAGGTAAGAAGGATTCCTTTAAGCGGTGGAAAGCTAGTCTTAGTGAGGTTGATAAAAGGGAACACAGACTATGGCAAATAAAATGCAAGTCTGTGATCAGGCAAGCAAAAAGGGAATATGAGGAGCATATCGCAAAAAACATAAAGGCCAACAATAAAACTTTCTTCAAATACATTAGAAGTAGGAAGCCAGCCAGGGAGGCAGTGGGGCCCTTGGATGACCAAGGGGTAAAAGGAGTAGTGAAGGATGATAGGGAAATGGCTGAGAAGCTGAACGCATTTTTTGCCTCTGTCTTCACTGTGGAAGAGGAGAAGTGCTTGCCCACTCCAGAAGCACCGATTTTGGGAGGGGGTTTGAAAGACCTGAATCAGATTGCGGTGACAAGACAGGAAGTCCTCCGACTGATGGACAATTTAAAAACTAAGAAATCACCAGGCCCAGATGGCATTCATCCGAGAGTTCTGAAAGAACTCAAATGTGAACTTGTGGATCTCCTGACAAAAATATGTAATCTTTCTTTAAAATCTGTCTCCATTCCTGAGGACTAGAAGGTAGCTAATGTCACTCCCATCTTTAAAAAGGGCTCCAGGGGAGATCCAGGAAATTACAGGCCAGTCAGTCTGACATCAATACCAGGTAAGTTGGTGGAAACTGTTATTAAGGAGAGAATCAGTAGGCACATTGATGAATAAAAACTATTGAGGCAGACTCAGCATGGGTTCTGTAAGGGAAGATCTTGTCTCACTAACCTGTTAGTGTTTTTTGAGGGAGTGAACAAACATGTGGACAAGGGGGACCCAATAGATATTATTTACCTTGACTTCCGGAAAGCTTTTGATACAGTTCCTCATCAAAGGCTCCTAAGTAAGCTCAATAGTCATGGGATAAAAGGACAAGTCCTCTTGTGGATCAAAAAATGGCTTATAAATAGAAAACAGAGAGTGAGTATAAATGGGAAACTTTCTCAGTGGAGGGTGGTAAGCAGTGGGGTACCACAGGGATCAGTACTCGGTCCGATGCTTTTTAACTTGTTTATTAATGATTTGGAATTGGGAGTAAGCAGTGAAGTGGCTAAATTTGCAGATGACACGAAGTTGTTCAGGGTGGTGAAAACCAGGGAGGAGTGTGAGGCACTCCAAAGGGATCTGTCGAGGATGGGTGAGTGGGCGTCAATGTGGCAAATGGGGTTCAATGTGGCCAAGTGCAAAGTGATGCACATTGGAGCCAAAAATCCTAAATATAAATACACGTTGATGGGGTCTGAACTGGCAGAGACGGACCAAGAGAGAGATCTTGGAGTCGTAGTAGATAACTCAATGAAAATGTCTAGACAGTGTGTAGCTGCAATAAAGAAGGCCACCGCTATGCTGGGGATTATTAAGGGTATTGAAAACAAATCAGCCAGTATCATCATGCCCCTGTATAAATCATTGGTGCAACCTCATTTGGAATACTGTGTACAGTTCTGGTCACCACATCTCAAAAGGATATTATAGCATTGGAAAAAGTGCAGAGAAGGGCAACTAGAATGATAAAAGGGTTGGAACACCTTCCCTATGAAGAAAGGTTAAAATGCTTGGGGCTCTTTAGCTTGGAGAAACGATGGCTGAGGGGTGACATGATTGAGGTTTATAAGATTATGAATGGGATTGAGCAGGTTGAGAAAGAAGTACTTTTCACCCTTTCTCACAATACAAGAACTCGTGGGCACTCCATGAAATTGCTGAGCAGTCAGGTTAGAACAGATAAAAGGAAGTCCTTCTTCACCCAAAGAGTGATTAACGTATGGAATTCACTGCCACAGCAGATGGTGGCAGCTACAAGCATGGACAGTTTCAAGAGGGAATTAGATAAACATATGGAGCAGAAGTCCATCAGTGGCTATTAGCCACAGGGTATAGATGGGAACTCTCAGTCTGGGGCAGGTGATGCACTCTATTCTTGGTGCTGGAGGGGGCAGCAGTGGGAGGGCTTCTAGTGTCCTGGCCCCACTGCTGGACCTCCTGATGGCACCTGGTATATTTTGGCCGCTGTGTGACAGAGTGTTGGACTAGATGGGCCGTTGGCCTGATTCAACATTGGCTTCTCTTATGTTCTTATGTTCTTAAGAACTTGTGGGCACTCCATGAAATTGCTGAGCAGTCAGGTTAGAACAGATAAAAGGAAGTGCTTCTTCACCCAAAGAGTGATTAACACATGGAATTCACTGCCACAGGAGGTGGTGGCAGCTACAAGCATGGACAGTTTCAAGAGGGAATTAGATTAACATATGGAGCAGAAGTCCATCAGGAGCTATTAGCCACAAGGTGTAGATAGGAACTCTCAGCCTGGGGCAGGTGATGCACTTTATTCTTGGTGCTGGGGGCGGGGCAGCAGTGGGAGGGCTTCTGGTGCCCTGGCCCCACTGCTGGACCTCCTGACGGCATCTGGTATTTTTGGCCACTGTGTGACAGAGTGTTGGAGTAGATGGGCCATTGGCCTGATTCAACATTGTCTTCTCTTATGTTCTTATGCATCTTGACTCTAGCCCTTCCTGGCAACTAACACTCCCCACCCCCTCTATACCTATACATAAGGGTATGAGCTTTCATGAGTCTCTGCTTACTTCTTCAGAACAGCAGTTCTGATGTTTGTGAGCAGCGACTCACGAAAGCTCCTCCCCTGCCACATATTTTGTTAGTCTTTAAAATGCTACTATATTTTTGCTCTTTTCTACTGCTACAGACAGACTAACATGACTACACATCTTGATCTATATGTAAGGCTTGAGGAAGCCTGTTTCAGTGGATCTGAAGAAGTGTGCACGCACACAAAAGCTTATACCCAGAATTAAACTCTGTTGGTCTTAACGGTGCCACTGAACTCAAACTTTGTTCTGCTGCTTCAGAACAACTACTCACCTGAAACTTAGAAAATATACAGGCACACACACGCTCTGATAGACTCCCCACATCTGGCTCAGATGCAGGCAGTTACCGGGCACAGACTAAACCTAGCCCGCAGGCCAAACCTCCTCACCCATCAACCAATTATACTCCATGTGCAAAACGACCATTCCTCACACCCTCTCGTTGGCCTCTCGGGTGACGCCATACTGCCTCCCGGAGTCCCCCACCAGAATGCACCACCATTTTATAATTTGTTTTTTAACTGTTCAAAAAGTTGTGGGGGCTCAATTCTGCTGGGACCGCAGTGGGGCGGGGATGAGGGACTAGGGTTGCCAGTTCCAGGTTGGGAAGTTCTTGAAGGTGTGCAGTGGAGCCCAGGTTGGGTTGGGTTTGGGGACGGGCGGGACCTCAGCTGGGTATAATGCCTCTAATGCAGCCATGTTCTCCTGGGGAGCTGACCTTTTTAGTCTGGAGATCAGTTGTAATTCCAGGAGATCTCCAGGCCCTACCTGGGTGTTGGCAATTCAACGAGGTGCTCCTGCGTCCCTCTCCCCTTGAGCCCAAATGGCTGCATGGCCGCTTTGGCTCTTGGAAACCATCTGGGCAGGGGAGAGACAGGAAGCCCTCATTCTCCTGCACTGCGTTCCCCAGAAGGATGGGGTCCTGTGACATTTTGAAAAGTATTTTTTAAAAAGCTCCATCAGCAAGTCCTTCTGGGTTGCCAACTCTGGACTGGGAAATACCTGGAGATGTTGGGAGTGGCAGCTGAAGAGGGCAGGGTTTGGGAAAGGTAAGGGCCTCAGCAGGGTACAATGCTATAGAGTCCACCCTCCAAAGCAGCCATTTTCTCCAGAGGAACTGATATTTGCAGTCTGGAGAACAGTTATAATTCCAGGAGATATCTAGGCCCCACATGGAGGTTGGCAGCCCTAGTCAGGCACCTCACGAGGGTTGTCAGCTCCGGGTTGGGAAATACCAGGCGATTTTGAGAGTGAGGCCATAGGAGTTCACCTTTCAAAGCGGCCATTTTTCTCCAGTTGAACTGATCACTGTTGCTCGGAGATTAGTTGTAGAAAAGAACGAGAGTCCAGTGGCACATGAGAGACTAACAAGAATTGTGGTAGGGTAGGCGCTTGCGTGAGACATTGCTCACTTCTTCAACACCTGAGGAAGTGAGCAGGGACTCTCAAAAGTACATTCCCTACCATAAATTTTGCTAGTCTTTAAGTCGCTACTGGACTCTTCCTCTTTTCTCCTGCTACAGATAGACTAACATGGCTACCCATCTTGATCTGTCTCCACGGAGATTAGTTGTAATCCTAGGAGATCTCCAGCCCCTACCCATTAAACCTCGGGTTGCCAGGTCTTACCTGGATGCTGGTGTGTGTGTGGGGGGGGGGTCCCCCAGTCCTTCTTTGGGACTTCTTTCATTCAAGTTTTTTCTTGAGTGATAAAGCGTACCCCCGCCTCCCTACAACATGCCCTGCTGAAGCTGATGACATTGTGCCGGACACATTGGTGTGAATAGGGCATTCTGGGGGCGAGGTTCCCCCACCAGCTGGATCGGGGTTGGCGGATCTGGGGCCCTGAAAGCAGGCAAACCTCTGCCCCCGTCGGGGGAATGGCAGCCCTAATTAGGCTCTCTACAGGCTTATATACAAGAACCTCTTTGGGCAAATAAAAATGCCTCTTTGGCAACTCTTGTACCATTCTAACAACACGCCCAGTCTGGGCACTGGCTGCTTGTCTAGAAGGGTTAGCAGTGAATTTGTTTCCCTCAGGAAAACGCGAGGATATTTATGATACTTCCAGCCAGTCCGTACTTCAGAGTGACGTGATACATTATCTGTCAGGGAAAAAATTGCTCTGAAGGAAGAGAGGAGAAAGCCGGTAATGAGAAAGACAAGGATGTGAATGTTTTGACTTTCCTTCCCCCAGCGTGGTACAGCCTGTGTCTAATTCACTGAGTACTTCTTGTCCTTCTGTAAGACAAATGGATCGCAGCGACGAGGTGGCTTGAAATGGGCCTCTGTCGGCTAGGAGGATTTAATGATCGAAAGCGGAAATAAAGCAGAAGAAGCCATGGAACTATGAAAAGATAGGAATGGGAGGCATGCGATCTGATCCAGATTCTAAAATCCCATGGCATTCATACTTGGACCTTTCAGTTCGGTGCTTCTCATGGTCCATTCAAAATTTTCGGGTGATTTTTTTAAAAAAATCACACTGCAGTTAAATTGAAACATTTAAAATGTAAGCAATGCCAAAATGCAGCTCTCTCATGCAGCACGCTGGAGAGAAGAAATTCTGTAACTGGAGGATGCCCAAATGTGTATATTTCTCTAGCTGTTCTGCAGAGATTCCTACTTGTTGTATGGCAGGGAATTCTTGGGCAATCTTGAGGCTGAATTACATGACTAAACCCTCAATAAAGGAACATTTATTCATTCATTTACTTCATGTATACAATGCCTTTCTCTCCAGTGGGGGACCCAACACAGCTTATATCCTCCTCGTCTCCTCCATTTTATTCTCACAGCAACCCTGTGAGGTAGGTTGGGCTGAGAGTGTCTGACCGGCCCAAGGTCATGCAGCCGCCTTGCAAGGCACAAGTGGGGACTGGAATGTGTGCAGCTCACCCATCTGTATTCAGGCCACTTCAGACATTCAGCAATAGAGCCTGTACCTCTCTAAGCTGTAGGCAGGGGCAGGGGTCGTTGCCCATAGGTGCAGCCGTGGGGCACCTGGAGAAGATCAAGCAGGGAAGCCAGGCATGTCTCCCTGCCTCCTCTTTCTTTTCCAGTCAGCCCATGGTGGGCTGACTGGAGAGGGAAGAGGAGGCACGAAGACATGCCCTCCTTTCCCCCGAGCCTCTCCGCTTTTGCAGAGTGACTTGGGGGGGGGGATTTAAATGCATGGCTTCCCTGCTTAATCTTCTTCAGGGGCCCCGCCGCCGCGGGGCCCCTGGAGAAGATTGAGCAGGGAAGCCAGGCATGTCTCTTTGCCTCCTCTTCCTTTTCCAGCCAGCCCACTGCTTTTTTCTATGTGCAAGGAAGATGGGGTTTTTTTGGGGGGGAGGGAGACAGAATTCCAGTCTACACCTTCCCACCTCACAGCCTGGACTCGCAAAGCTGAGGGAAAGCTCTTTGATTTTGTGGAATGCATAGACAGCCAGTTTGATGTAGTGGTTAAAGATTCTAATCATGGAGAACTGGGTTTGATTCCCCACTCCTCCACTTGAAGCCAGCTGGGTGACCTTGGGCCAGTCACAGTTCTTTCAGAGCTCTCTCAGCCCCACCTACCTAGGGTTCCCAAGTACTTACCATATTTTGGCGGGGGACGCACAGTCCCCGGCCGGAACATTCTCCCAGGCAACACCCATGCCGCACAATGCCGTCGCCAGGAAGTGACGCCGGGTGACGCTCTGGCAATGGGGTTGGAAACTCGATGGTACCAACGAGTTTCCATCCCCACTGCCAGAGTGTCGCCTGGTGTCACTTCCTGGCGACGGCATCGTGCACGGGTCTTTCCTTCCCCCGGGGATGGTCCTGCCAGGACGTATCCGTCCCCCGCCGGCGTACGGTAAGTTCTTGGCAAGCCCGCACCTACCTCATAGGTTGTCTGTTGGGGGTGGAGGAAGGGAAGGCAACTGTAAGCCACTCTGAGACTCCTTCAGGTAGTCAAGGGTGGGGTATAAATCCAATCTGTTCTTCCTCTGGAGAAGAAGAGAGCAAGTGCATTTTCATACTCTCCAATATGTCACATTTGACTGTTAAGCACTAAGAGTTGTGGGAGGAGAGTCCAGAGGCGGCGGGGGGGGAATAATCACTTACAGTTAAAGGAACATTGAGAACAGTGAGAATGATATGGTTGCCAACCTCCAGGTGGCACCTGGAGAGCTCCCATTATTACACTTGATCTCAAGATGACCAAGATCAGTTCCCCTGGAGAAAATGGCTGCTTTGGAGGGTGGATTCTAAGGCATTATATCTGAGGCCGTTCCCCTCCCCAATCACTGCCCTCCCCAGGCTCCACCCCCTCAAATCTCCAGGTATTTCCCAAACCAGAGCTGGCAAACCTATTAATCAGCAGTAATTGTTTCCGACTTCCACATAAGGTAAAGCCTGTCACAACTGTAGTGGCTCATTGGCAGACTTTTCAGGATGCCTCTTTCCATGACTTCAGCTATAGCTAACATTGCTGTGTGCCATGCAACCCTGCCCCCAGCGCACAAACACAGCTGCTGCTGCTTTTTAAAAATTGGGTTCAATGGAGGGTGGGTTTTCTCCCAGGACAAGGCTCTGAAAAAATATGGCTTCCTTGGCTAAAGCGGGAATGTAGGATCAGATGAACTTTTCTTGGCAACTGCTGTAAGCACAACGTCCTGACCTAGATAGCCCAGGTTAGCCCAATCTTGTCTGATCTGGGAAGCTAAGTGGGGTCAGCACTGGTTAGTACTTGGATGGGAGACCGCCCAGGAAGTCCAGGGTCACTAGGCAGAGGCAGACAATGGCAAACCGCCTCTGAACGTTCTTTGCCTCAGAAACTCTAAAGCGCTTTCCACCCCCCCAGCCTAGAGATTTATGGTTGCCGGCTCTGGGTGGAGTTTGGGGAGGGAGGTCAGTGGGGATGCAAGTCTACTTGGAGATGTCTCTCACTATTAACTTGATCTCCAGGTGACCAAGATTAGTTTCCCTGGAGGAAAGCAGCCATTTTCTCCAAGGGAACTGATCTTGATCATCTGGAAGTCAATTACAATAATAGGAGGTCTTCAGGTGCCACCTGGAGTTTGGCAACCCTACATATGCTGCCTAAAGCTGAAGGATCTTCCTCCTAAGAAGCCTTCCTCAAACTTAAATGACTCTTCTGTTGGAGGAAGCCTGTTTAGGGTTGAGAAAAGGCTTCAAGCTTTGATCAGTGGAATGGCAGGATCCAGGCCTCCACCTATCTTTTAAATAAATTGAAGTCAGCAAGAGATTGTATAGCAGTGGCTGCTTCTACCTTTTTATTCCGGCTGTCTATTCTTAGTCTCTTGTGGACTCCTGTTTGCTCTAACTGCAAGAAAAGCAGGGTGAGTTACAGGACTGATAAAGACATAATCCATATGTGAGCACCAGGCAGTATAAAACTTTGACTCGATATGCCTTCAGAACATTGACAGAACACCTGTTTCTAAAAGGCTTCCTAGTGTTATGGAAATGGCAAGCGGCGCTGTCTTGGCTGGCTGCCACAGAAATCACACACTGGAAGCTTGTAAACACAGTCCGGAATCAAGGTCAGTCACAGAGCCGAAAGTCAAAGAGCCGGGAAGTCAAGTCAAGGTTGCAAGGACAAGGAGCGGCTGCTACACACATGCCGGAGCAGATCTGAGTGAGCAAAGTTGCTGCTCCATTGAACCAGGTGCCTGGAACAGGTCCTTCCTTCCCTGGGGTTGAGTCTGCAAAGGCTTACAGCTCTTCCCTCTGCCTCTGCAGGAGCTGAAGTCTGGCACTCCTTCTTCACTCCTGCATAGTCAGCCTCTGAAGTGCCCTATGTCTGGGGCACTCAGGAGAACTAGGCAGTGAGTCTGGCCTTGGGGTGTCTGCAACTGGGGGTGCTGGGCTACGCTCAGGATTGGCCTCTCCTTCTGGCTGCACCTCCTATGCAGCTGCTGAGGACTCCTCCTCCTCAGGTATTGAGGGTTCTTCTTCTGGACTGACTCCAGAGGAGGCCGGATTGCTCCCTGCCTCTTCCTCATCTGAGGAGTAGTCAGCCTCAGCAGACCTAGTACCCACGACAAAACACTTCCTGGATTTCTGAAGCCTGATCAACTCAGTTTGACCAGTTCCATTTTTCCTAAGGCCCAATCTTTCCCTCTCTCATTGTAAGAAACCTGTCTGCTGTCAGATATAGAAAAGAGCAAGAGTCCAGTAGCACCTTTAAAGACTAACAAAAATTTGTGACAGGGTATGAGCTTTCGTATCTGAAGAAGTGAGCAGTGCCACAAATTTTTGTTAGTCTTTCAGATGCTCCTGGGCTCTTGCTCTTTTCGACTGCTACAGACAGACTAACATGGTAACCCATCTTGATCTGCTACTAGGTGTGTGCGTGTGCAGTTTCCTGTATCAGGTGGACAGACAGCTTTTTTGTTGTCTATCCTTTCTTTCGTGGTCTAAGACCACCTTCCTGCCATTCCTGGTATTCCTTATTTAGTATTTTATAACGAAACCTATCAGCCTCTTGATGGATTGGGCGAGGAGGTGTCATGGATGCATCTGTTTCTTCGTTCTGATGCCTATCAAAGTTTGTTGCCGGGGGTTGCTGGAAGTCTGGATATCATGTGGCTGACTCCATTTGCAAACAGCTTGAAAAGAAAAAAAACAACAACACTCCGAACCGTGTCATTTGGATAACTTGTTAAGCATGACATCTAGGGCTAGGCGATGCAGAAAGGTCTAAAGAATATGCGTGTTTCCACTTCCTGTGCTCGGTTTAGAAGTACTTTTGGCCTTTCATTGTTCAAATGCCATGAAAATTTGAACTTCCTTAAATAAATTCAGTTTTGCTGTTTAATGGCAAGTACTGTGCCTTGAGGCTTTTTCTGTCTCTGCCTTCTCTGTGCATCACTGGCAAATATGTACCAGACTGATTTATTGAGATGACATTGTGTTCTTTTGTGAAGTACTTAATGCCATTCTAGCTGTTGAAACAGCTAGATCAGGGGTCCCCAAATCTTTGAGCCTGTGAGCATCTTTGGGATTCTCTGCATGGTGGGCACAGCCACAAAATGGCTGCTGTAAGACAGCTGCTGCAGGAAGTGCAGCCAGCCTCAAAATGGCTGCCCACAACTTACCTTCCGTCACACAGTGAAGATCCTTTGTACTGTGGTGGCAGCTGCTGCCAAAGTGGTGCCAAAAATCTGCATTGCCAATCAGATCTCCAGTGGCCAATCAGAAGCCTTGCTGGGCAAAAGCCCCTCCTGGCCCTGCCCACTTTATAAAACACATGGCAGACACCACAGAAGGTGTTGGCAAGCATCATGATGCCCATAAATTTGAGACTGAACACTGATTGTTCAGAAAACATCTAGAAATTTTGTATGGGGCAGGGATGTTTGGAGTTCCGACCAATGTTCCCTCTAAGCTCCACGGTGTCGTGAGCAGAAATTCTACCTTGAGAGCGGGAAAAAACTAGTAGCATTAAAGTTGTGAGCGAGTCTACATTTGACTATCATGTAAATTAGTTTTTTAGTTTTTGGATTACTTTTTAGATTACTTTTTTTAGATTACTTTTTAGATTACTTTTTTAGTTTTTTTAGATTACTTCCCTAACCTTGTAAAAATCTCAGAATACATTCTTTTAAATGATATTTAAACTAAATTTTAATAATAATACATACAAACATGAAATATAAACTACTAGCTATATTACAAGTTCCATTTATGTACTAATTCACACCCCTTCCAAGACGGCTAAGCACAAGACAAGCCTTACCTTCAGTTCACTGTAGTCACTCATGGCAACAGGGAGTCTGCCAATCACTTGACCACAGTCTATGAGAACTGGAACAAGAAACTCATCACACAAAAATTGCCAGCCTTGAAACATTAACTTCTCGTGCACCTAATTAAGCCAATTAACATCTTGTGCACCTACGTAAGCCTTTCATGCTGAACCAAGGCCACCAGAACCTGGCTGGGCAGTCTTGCAGCCTTTACAAAGAGACAGAGAGAGGAGAGAGGGATGGGAATGGATTTCCCTAAAAGAAGCAAAAAGAAAGCCAAATCCCCTTCCTCCACTCCCTCCTGCCTCCCCTCCCATGGGATCACCGGGGCCAGGCCGCACGCTCCTCTTCTTTCCCCTTGAGTTGGCTGCAGGACGAGTGCAGGCTGGACATTCCCTCCTGCCTCCCCCTCCCATGGGATCACCGGGGCCAGGCCGCACGCTCCTCTTCTTTCCCCTCGAGTCGGCTGTAGGACGAGTGCAGGCTGGGCATTCCCTCCTGCCTCCCCCTCCCATGGGATCACCGGGGCCAGGCCACACGCTCCTCTTCTTTCCCCTCGAGTCGGATGTAGGACGCAGTGCAGGCTCGGCATTCCCTCCCTGCCTCCCCCTCTCATGGGATCACCGGGGCCAGGCCACACGCTCCTCTTCTTTCCCCTCGAGTCGGCTGTAGGACGAGTGCAGGCTGGGCATTCCCTCCTGCCTTCCCCTCCCATGGGATCACCGGGGCCAGGCCGGACACTCTTCTTCTTTCCCCTTGAGTTGGCTGCAGGACGAGTGCAGGCTGGACATTCCCTCCTGCCTCCCCTCCCATGGGATCACCGGGGCCAGGCCGCACGCTCCTCTTCTTTCCCCTCGAGTCGGCTGTAGGACGAGTGCAGGCTGGGCATTCCCTCCTGCCTCCCCCTCCCATGGGATCACCGGGGCCAGGCCGGACACTCCTCTTCTTTCCCCTTGAGTTGGCTGCAGGACGAGTGCAGGCTGGACATTCCCTCCTGCCTCCCCCTCCCATGGGATCACCGGGGCCAGGCCGGACACTCTTCTTCTTTCCCCTTGAGTTGGCTGCAGGACGAGTGCAGGCTGGAGATTCCCTCCTGCCTCCCCCTCCCATGGGATCACCGGGGCCAGGCCGCACGCTCCTCTTCTTTCCCCTCGAGTCGGCTGTAGGACGAGTGCAGGCTGGACATTCCCTCCTGCCTCCCCCTCCCATGGGATCACCAGAGCCAGGCCGCACGCTCCTCTTCTTTCCCCTCGAGTCAGCTGTAGGACGAGTGCAGGCTGGGCACTCCCTCCTGCCTCCCCCTCCCATGGGATCACCAGGGCCAGGCCGGAAACTCCTCTTCTTTCCCCTTGAGTTGGCTGCAGGACGAGTGCAGGCTGGGCATTCCCTCCTGCCTCCCCCTCCCATGGGATCACCGGGGCCAGGCCGCACGCTCCTCTTCTTTCCCCTCGAGTCGGCTGTAGGACGAGTGCAGGCTGGGCATTCCCTCCTGCCTCCCCCTCCCATGGGATCACCGGGGCCAGGCCGCACGCTCCTCTTCTTTCCCCTCGAGTCGGCTGTAGGACGAGTGCAGGCTGGACATTCTCTCCTGCCTCCCCCTCCCATGGGATCACCGGGGCCAGCCTGCACGCTCCCCTCCTCCCCCATCGAGCCTTCTGGAGGCCCTTGGATTATGAGTATAGGCCACGTGTCCCCCTCCACAGGCTCCATAGCTTCACACACAGCCCTCCCCTGGCAGCCCGGGCTTATCTGCTACTTAGCCCAGCTGGCTGATGCTTCGAAGTGATGTTCTCCAGGAGCAGTCAGGTGGGAAGAGTTGGGAGAGCACAGGAAACTGCAGCGTGGTAGAAGCAAGCGAGGGGGCAGCTCCTATTTCACGCCAGCAGGCAAGCTGGGTGAGTAGGAAGGAGGGAGGGCGAAGCATCCCAGAGGAATCCCGTGTGCAGACAAGGAGAAGCTGTGCATCCACTAGGGGAAATCCCTGCGAGATTGTGCACAAACGCACACTACAGGGAACTGTGGTTCTGACCATGATGAAACTAAGAGTGAAACAGGCATTCCAAGTTGACTGCTTGTTGCTGGGACCATTGATTTTTCTATCATATGGACTATGGATTTTTGAAATTGATGCTCAAGTAGTCTGGAGAGTATCACTTTGCAGAGACTATGAGAAGTTATATTCTAATTGGGACTCTCTATTATGTATCGGCATACCTTTAGTTTGGGACGATGTGACTGTATATGACTCTATAAAAATTAACTTTTTTACATAAGAATTATATTTGAAATGTATTGAATACATTTGAAACAGTATTAGTAATTTGGTCACACTAACTTGTGTTTTTGTGATGCTATAGCCTTTTTTCATGACCTTCTCTTGTATTATCTATCTATGAGTTAGATGGTGGCAGCACAATTATATTTGCTAGATTTTTGCTTTTAAGAAATAGCAAAAGGGGTGAGAAAAGAAACAATTCCTATGATCGCTGTGCCGTGGTGATCCCAAAAATTCATATGAATCAGCCTCAAATGTGAGCACTTTTGGGTTTCGGTTTCGGTGCTGCGAATGGCGGCCGCTTCTCGGGAAGCTCCCGGAGGCGGTCAGCCCACGCGCGGAATGGGGGGTCTTCGCATATGCGAAAGACCCTAGTGAGCCTTAGTCAAAGGCTCCGAACCGGGGGCGCATGGGGAGTAGCCTCTTTGCCGGCACACCGCCGGGAAGTTGAGGCTTTCTCCCCGCTCCAATCGGCCCCGCCGCGTAGTGCGTCCCGGATGGGACTTAGCAGCCCTGCCGACTTCCAGGAGTGAGTTAAAGCGGTTTGGATTAATATGAAACGAAGAAATGGCATCTAATCGTGAGTTGAAGATCTGTTTTGAAGTGAAAATTTAAACCCCCCGCAAGCGCATAAGCATATGGGAGGAGGGAAGATTCCCTATCCTCTTTAAGAAGCGAGATTTAAAAGAGAAATGCGAGGGGGGGTAAAGATAAAAAAGAGTGTTGGTGAAGGTATCGTTGGGGTTTTTTAGAAGACTGCGATTTCAGCAGCTTTTCGGGGGATGCGGCACGAACTGTGAAAAAGTAAATAAAAAAGAAAATGTCGATGCCGGGGAATGTCCTGCGCAAACCGGAAGAGAAGGAAGGAGGGACTTCCGGTCCGGACAACCCCCCCAGAGCTAGCTGTCAATCAACAGGAGAAGGAGATACTGCGCCACCTGCTGGAGTAAATGCATCAAATCAACGGAATTTTTTAAAATGGAATGTGTTCTCATCAGTTGTCAAAAAGAAAGGTCGGAAATAACAAGGAAGATGGCAAAAATTGTACAAAAGGACAATTTGACTCTAAACTTTCTGGTTATGAAAAAAGAAGAGAAAGAAGATCTCAGATTTACTGTGGCGAATGTCTTGACACCCCTAACTGGCAGTGAAGCGAATAAATAAAAAGAAGAGGTGGATATGGCTCTCAAAGCCTGTTCTGCCTCTAAAAAAAAGGAAATCTCTGCCAGTAGAATGGGGTGTTGAGCTTAGCAAGCAATGGAGATCTAATTTCATGAGTAGTGTTTATGGAGCCAGC
>JAPDNY010001497.1:0-15086 GCA_029375565.1 Gekko gecko | reverse complement strand
TAGGGCGCGCCGGCCTCGGGCGCCAAATGGCGCCCCACTCCCCCCCAAAAAAGCACCCCCCCACTGCCTTAACCGGGCGCCTGCCACCACTAGACCCCCCCACCCCCTTCCCGGCTTTCCTGGGGACCCCGCAGCCGCAGATCCCCAGGAAAGCCGGCGCTGGGAGGGAGGGGGTGGCGGCTAGACCCCCGCTCCCTTCCCCGGCTTTCCTAGGAACCCCGCAGCTGCAGAGCCCCCAGGAAAGCCGGCGCTGGGAGGGAGGGGGTGGCGGCTAGACCCCCGCCTCCTCTCCCGGCTTTCCTAGGAACCCCGCAGCCGCAGAGCCCCCAGGAAAGCCGGCACTGGGAGGGAGGGGGCAGCGGCTAGACCCCCCGCCCCCTTCCCGGCTTTCCTAGGAACCCCGCAGCCGCAGATCCCCAGGAAAGCCGGCGCTGGGAGGGAGGGGGTGGCGGCTAGACCCCCGCCCCCTTCCCGGCTTTCCTAGGAACCCCGCAGCTGCAGAGCCCCCAGGAAAGCCGGCGCTGGGAGGGAGGGGGTGGCGGCTAGACCCCCCGCCCCCTTCCCGGCTTTCCTAGGAACCCCGCAGCCGCAGATCCCCAGGAAAGCCGGCGCTGGGAGGGAGGGGTGGCGGCTAGACCCCCGCCCCCTTCCCGGCTTTCCTAGGAACCCCGCAGCCGCAGAGCCCCCAGGAAAGCCGGCGCTGGGGAGGGAGGGGTGGCGGCTAGACCCCCCGCTCCCTTCCCGGCTTTCCTAGGAACCCCGCAGCTGCAGAGCCCCCAGGAAAGCCGGCGCTGGGAGGGAGGGGGTGGCGGCTAGACCCCCCGCCCTCTTCCCGGCTTTCCTAGGAACCCCGCAGCTGCAGAGCCCCCAGGAAAGCCGGCGCTGGGAGGGAGGGGGTGGCGGCTAGACCCCCCGCCCCCTTCCCGGCTTTCCTAGGAACCCCGCAGCCGCAGATCCCCAGGAAAGCCGGCGCTGGGAGGGAGGGGGTGGCCGCTAGACCCCCCGCCCTCTTCCCGGCTTTCCTAGGAACCCCGCAGCTGCAGAGCCCCCAGGAAAGCCGGCGCTGGGAGGGAGGGGGTGGCGGCTAGACCCCCCGCCCCCTTCCCGGCTTTCCTAGGAACCCCGCAGCCGCAGATCCCCAGGAAAGCCGGCGCTGGGAGGGAGGGGGTGGCGGCTAGACCCCCGCCCCCTTCCCGGCTTTCCTAGGAACCCCGCAGCTGCAGAGCCCCCAGGAAAGCCGGCGCTGGGAGGGAGGGGGTGGCGGCTAGACCCCCCGCCCCCTTCCCGGCTTTCCTAGGAACCCCGCAGCCGCAGATCCCCAGGAAAGCCGGCGCTGGGAGGGAGGGGGTGGCGGCTAGACTCCCCGCCCTCTTCCCGGCTTTCCTAGGAACCCCGCAGCTGCAGAGCCCCCAGGAAAGCCGGCACTGGGAGGGAGGGGGCAGCGGCTAGACCCCCCGCCCCTTCCCGGCTTTCCTAGGAACCCCGCAGCTGCAGAGCCCCCAGGAAAGCCGGCGCTGGGAGGGAGGGGGTGGCGGCTAGACCCCCCGCCCCTTCCCGGCTTTCCTAGGAACCCCGCAGCCGCAGATCCCCAGGAAAGCCGGCGCTGGGAGGGAGGGGTGGCGGCTAGACCCCCCGCCCCCTTCCCGGCTTTCCTAGGAACCCCGCAGCCGCAGATCCCCAGGAAAGCCGGCGCTGGGAGGGAGGGGGTGGCGGCTAGACCCCCCGCCCTCTTCCCGGCTTTCCTAGGAACCCCGCAGCTGCAGAGCCCCCAGGAAAGCCGGCGCTGGGAGGGAGGGGGTGGCGGCTAGACCCCCCGCCCCCTTCCCGGCTTTCCTAGGAACCCCGCAGCCGCAGATCCCCAGGAAAGCCGGCGCTGGGAGGGAGGGGGTGGCGGCTAGACCCCCCGCCCCCTTCCCGGCTTTCCTAGGAACCCCGCAGCCGCAGAGCCCCCAGGAAAGCCGGCGCTGGGAGGGAGGGGGTGGCGGCTAGACCCCCGCCCTCTTCCCGGCTTTCCTAGGAACCCCGCAGCTGCAGAGCCCCCAGGAAAGCCGGCGCTGGGAGGGAGGGGGTGGCGGCTAGACCCCCGCCCCCTTCCCGGCTTTCCTAGGAACCCCGCAGCTGCAAAGCCCCCAGGAAAGCCGGCGCTGGGAGGGAGGGGGTGGCGGCTAGACCCCCCGCCCCCTTCCCGGCTTTCCTAGGAACCCCGCAGCCGCAGATCCCCAGGAAAGCCGGCGCTGGGAGGGAGGGGGTGGCCGCTAGACCCCCCGCCTCTCTCCCCGGCTTTCCTAGGAACCCCGCAGCTGCAGAGCCCCCAGGAAAGCCGGCGCTGGGAGGGAGGGGGTGGCGGCTAGACCCCCGCCTCCCTTCCCGGCTTTCCTAGGAACCCCGCAGCTGCAGAGCCCCCAGGAAAGCCGGCACTGGGAGGGAGGGGGCAGCGGCTAGACCCCCCGCCTCCTTCCCGGCTTTCCTAGGAACCCCGCAGCTGCAGAGCCCCCAGGAAAGCCGGCGCTGGGAGGGAGGGGGTGGCGGCTAGACCCCCCGCCCCCTTCCCGGCTTTCCTAGGAACCCCGCAGCCGCAGATCCCCAGGAAAGCCGGCGCTGGGAGGGAGGGGGTGGTGGCTAGATCCCCCGCCCCCTTCCCGGCTTTCCTAGGAACCCCGCAGCCGCAGATCCCCAGGAAAGCCGGCGCTGGGAGGGAGGGGGTGGCGGCTAGACCCCCCGCCCCCTTCCCGGCTTTCCTAGGAACCCCGCAGCCGCAGATCCCCAGGAAAGCCGGCGCTGGGAGGGAGGGGGTGGCGGCTAGACCCCCGCCCCCTTCCCGGCTTTCCTAGGAACCCCGCAGCTGCAGAGCCCCCAGGAAAGCCGGCGCTGGGAGGGAGGGGGTGGCGGCTAGACCCCCCGCCCCCTTCCCGGCTTTCCTAGGAACCCCGCAGCCGCAGATCCCCAGGAAAGCCGGCGCTGGGAGGGAGGGGGTGGCGGCTAGACCCCCCGCCCCCTTCCCGGCTTTCCTAGGAACCCCGCAGCCGCAGATCCCCAGGAAAGCCGGCGCTGGGAGGGAGGGGGTGGCGGCTAGACCCCCGCCCCCTTCCCGGCTTTCCTAGGAACCCCGCAGCCGCAGATCCCCAGGAAAGCCGGCGCTGGGAGGGAGGGGGTGGCGGCTAGACCCCCCGCCCCTTCCCGGCTTTCCTAGGAACCCCGCAGCCGCAGATCCCCAGGAAAGCCGGCGCTGGGAGGGAGGGGTGGCCGCTAGACCCCCGCCCTCTTCCCGGCTTTCCTAGGAACCCCGCAGCTGCAGAGCCCCCAGGAAAGCCGGCGCTGGGAGGGAGGGGGTGGCGGCTAGACCCCCCGCCCCCTTCCCGGCTTTCCTAGGAACCCCGCAGCCGCAGATCCCCAGGAAAGCCGGCGCTGGGAGGGAGGGGGTGGCGGCTAGACTCCCCGCCCTCTTCCCGGCTTTCCTAGGAACCCCGCAGCTGCAGAGCCCCCAGGAAAGCCGGCACTGGGAGGGAGGGGGCAGCGGCTAGACCCCCGCCCCCTTCCCGGCTTTCCTAGGAACCCCGCAGCTGCAGAGCCCCCAGGAAAGCCGGCGCTGGGAGGGAGGGGGTGGCGGCTAGACCCCCCGCCCCCTTCCCGGCTTTCCTAGGAACCCCGCAGCCGCAGATCCCCAGGAAAGCCGGCGCTGGGAGGGAGGGGGTGGCGGCTAGACCCCCCGCCCCTTCCCGGCTTTCCTAGGAACCCCGCAGCCGCAGATCCCCAGGAAAGCCGGCGCTGGGAGGGAGGGGTGGCGGCTAGACCCCCGCCTCTTCCCGGCTTTCCTAGGAACCCCGCAGCTGCAGAGCCCCCAGGAAAGCCGGCGCTGGGAGGGAGGGGGTGGCGGCTAGACCCCCCGCCCCCTTCCCGGCTTTCCTAGGAACCCCGCAGCCGCAGATCCCCAGGAAAGCCGGCGCTGGGAGGGAGGGGGTGGCGGCTAGACCCCCCGCCCCCTTCCCGGCTTTCCCTAGGAACCCCGCAGCCGCAGAGCCCCCAGGAAAGCCGGCGCTGGGAGGGAGGGGGTGGCGGCTAGACCCCCGCCCTCTTCCCGGCTTTCCTAGGAACCCCGCAGCTGCAGAGCCCCCAGGAAAGCCGGCGCTGGGAGGGAGGGGGTGGCGGCTAGACCCCCGCTCCCCTTCCCGGCTTTCCTAGGAACCCCGCAGCTGCAAAGCCCCCAGGAAAGCCGGCGCTGGGAGGGAGGGGTGGCGGCTAGACCCCCCGCCCCCTTCCCGGCTTTCCTAGGAACCCCGCAGCCGCAGATCCCCAGGAAAGCCGGCGCTGGGAGGGAGGGGGTGGCCGCTAGACCCCCGCCCCCTTCCCGGCTTTCCTAGGAACCCCGCAGCTGCAGAGCCCCCAGGAAAGCCGGCGCTGGGAGGGAGGGGGTGGCGGCTAGACCCCCCGCTCCCTTCCCGGCTTTCCTAGGAACCCCGCAGCTGCAGAGCCCCCAGGAAAGCCGGCACTGGGAGGGAGGGGGCAGCGGCTAGACCCCCCGCCCTCTTCCCGGCTTTCCTAGGAACCCCGCAGCTGCAGAGCCCCCAGGAAAGCCGGCGCTGGGAGGGAGGGGGTGGCGGCTAGACCCCCGCCCCCTTCCCGGCTTTCCTAGGAACCCCGCAGCCGCAGATCCCCAGGAAAGCCGGCGCTGGGAGGGAGGGGGTGGTGGCTAGATCCCCCGCCCCCTTCCCGGCTTTCCTAGGAACCCCGCAGCCGCAGATCCCCAGGAAAGCCGGCGCTGGGAGGGAGGGGTGGCGGCTAGACCCCCCGCCCCTTCCCGGCTTTCCTAGGAACCCCGCAGCCGCAGATCCCCAGGAAAGCCGGCGCTGGGAGGGAGGGGGTGGCGGCTAGACCCCCCGCCTCCCTTCCCGGCTTTCCTAGGAACCCCGCAGCTGCAGAGCCCCCAGGAAAGCCGGCGCTGGGAGGGAGGGGGTGGCGGCTAGACCCCCCCGCCCTTCCCGGCTTTCCTAGGAACCCCGCAGCCGCAGATCCCCAGGAAAGCCGGCGCTGGGAGGGAGGGGGTGGCGGCTAGACCCCCCGCCCCCTTCCCCGGCTTTCCTAGGAACCCCGCAGCCGCAGATCCCCAGGAAAGCCGGCGCTGGGAGGGAGGGGGTGGCGGCTAGACCCCCCGCCCCCTTCCCGGCTTTCCTAGGAACCCCGCAGCCGCAGATCCCCAGGAAAGCCGGCGCTGGGAGGGAGGGGGTGGCGGCTAGACCCCCCGCCCCCTTCCCGGCTTTCCTAGGAACCCCGCAGCCGCAGATCCCCAGGAAAGCCGGCGCTGGGAGGGAGGGGGTGGCGGCTAGACCCCCCGCCCCCTTCCCGGCTTTCCTAGGAACCCCGCAGCCGCAGATCCCCAGGAAAGCCGGCGCTGGGAGGGAGGGGTGGCGGCTAGACCCCCCGCCCCTTCCCGGCTTTCCTAGGAACCCCGCAGCTGCAGAGCCCCCAGGAAAGCCGGCGCTGGGAGGGATGGGGTGGCGGCTAGACCCCCCGCCCCCTTCCCGGCTTTCCTAGGAACCCCGCAGCTGCAGAGCCCCCAGGAAAGCCGGCGCTGGGAGGGAGGGGGTGGCGGCTAGACCCCCCGCCCCCTTCCCGGCTTTCCTAGGAACCCCGCAGCTGCAGAGCCCCCAGGAAAGCCGGCGCTGGGAGGGAGGGGGTGGCGGCTAGACCCCCCGCCCCCTTCCCGGCTTTCCTAGGAACCCCGCAGCTGCAGAGCCCCCAGGAAAGCCGGCGCTGGGAGGGAGGGGGTGGCGGCTAGACCCCCCGCCCCCTTCCCGGCTTTCCCAGGAACCCCGCAGCCGCAGATCCCCAGGAAAGCCGGCGCTGGGAGGGAGGGGGTGGCGGCTAGACCCCCCGCCCCCTTCCCGGCTTTCCTAGGAACCCCGCAGCTGCAGAGCCCCCAGGAAAGCCGGCGCTGGGAGGGAGGGAGGGGGTGGCGGCTAGACCCCCCGCCCCTTCCCGGCTTTCCTAGGAACCCCGCAGCCGCAGATCCCCAGGAAAGCCGGCGCTGGGAGGGAGGGGGTGGCGGCTAGACCCCCCGCCCCCTTCCCGGCTTTCCTAGGAACCCCGCTGTAAAGTACTGGGTTTCAGGCCTAATGACTCGGACGACGACATAAGAGAAGACGCGTTTATTCGTACTTCACATAAGACAAAGAACACACAGTAACGGCCGGAGGCCAACTATATACAGTTAGGGGGACGGCCCTATATTCCTATTGGCGGGTTTGAATCGCCCGCCAATGCTGCCATTGGTTTACTACTGGCGAGCTCAGGAACCTAGTCCCTATTGTTCTCAGAGAGCGAAGCTTGGCTGTATTTCGCCAGCTCAGCCCTCTGATCTCAGGACACAACACCCCTCCCCCATGGTTCGTCCCCTATCAGGTGACGTAGTCTTTTAAGTATGCTGGTGGCCTCCTTTCTCTTAGCGAACGTCGGGGGGCCGGTACCGGACTGGCGGGGCCCCTATCGGTTGGTCCGCCCGCACAAGGAGCTTGGGCCTCTGGAAGTAACCGAGGCGGTGACGGTGGCGGCTGCAACAGCGGCGGCAGCGGCGGCGGCGGTTCAGCTGCTACCGGGGCCCCCTCCGGATTCCGTGGACTCACTGGCGCTGGCTCCGCTGTCGGTGCTTGCGGTCGATTGGATGATGGGGCAGGGGTGGCATTTCCCGGTAACTCGATCTCTCTATCGGGATCTTGTCGCCTCCGGAGCTGGTCGATGTGTTTGCGGAGGACCCGGTCCCCATCGGTTAGGACCTCGTATGACACCGGCCCGGTGGGTCTTAGGATGCACCCTGCCACCCACTGCGGCCCCGCTCCGTAGTTCCGGAAGTAGACAGGGTCTCCCGGTAGGAAGCTTCGGGGCGCCTCCCTGTTCTCGACCAGCTTTCTCTCGGGGGCTCGGTCCGGGTGGAGTCTGTCTAGTAAAGTGGTAGGGCGGCGGCCCATTAATAGTTCTGCGGGGCAGTGGCCGGAGATGGGGTTTGGGGTGGTGCGGTAGGTGAGAAGGAAGCGGGCCAGCCGGAACTCCCAGTCCCCTCCGTTATGCGGCTCAGGGCCTCCTTGGCGGTGCGTACCGTCCTCTCCGCCTGTCCATTAGTTGCCGGGTGGAAAGGCGCGGATCGTATGTGCCTGATGAGGTTCCTTTCGAGGAACGCTTGAAACTCCGCAGATGTGAATGCTGCCCCGTTGTCCGACACGATTGTGTCGGGTAACCCGTGCGTTGCGAATATTTTCCGCAGGGCCCTTATTGCCGCCTTGGTCGAGGTGGTGGACACGGGGCTTATTTCCACCCATTTTGAATAAGAGTCTACCGTTACCATGAACTGGAGCCCCTGGAACGGCCCCGCAAAGTCTATGTGCAGGCGTGACCACGGCTTGTGGGTAGACTCCCAGCTTTGGGTTGGCACTCTCGGTGGATTGGGGCGGACCTCCTGACATCGTGTGCACCCTCGGACCCAGGATTCAATTTCTGCGTCCACCCCGGGCCACCACACGTAGCTCCTTGCCAGAGCTTTCATTCGTACGATGCCCGGGTGGGCCTGCGTGCAGCGTTTCTAGCACCCCTTGTCTCATGGGCCCCGGAATGATCACCCTGTCTCCCCATAGTAAACACCCTTTCAATGCGGACAGCTCTTCCCGCCTGGCCTTGTATGCTGTGAACTCTGGCCCTGTCTGTTCCGCTGGCCACCCCCTCACCACCCAGTTTAGGACCCGGGAGAGAATGGGATCTCGGGACGTGCGGGCGGCCACATCTGCAGCCTGAAGGGGGGGGTTTGGCAGTTCCTCCATCAGCAAGACAGCGGGGGCTGGGGCCGGATCTTCCCCTGTCTGCGGCAGCGGTAGGCGGCTCAAGGCGTCGGCATGACCCAGCGCCTTGCCCGGCCGATGCTCCAGTCGGTATTGGTAACCCGCTAAAAATAAGGACCAGCGCAACACCCGGGGCGACAAAACTTGCGGCGTTTGTTTGTCCGCCGCGAACAGTCCCAGGAGCGGCTTATGATCTGTTACGAGCGTGAAGGGCCGCCCGTACACAAAATTGTGGAATTTTTTTACCCCCGCCACCAGTGCCAAGCCCTCCCTGTCGATTTGGGCGTAGTTCCGCTCCGCGGGGGACAGCGTGCGGGAGTAGTAAGCCACCGGGACCTCCCTCCCATCCGGTAGCTTGTGTGCCAAGACTGCCCCGACCCCATACGGTGATGCGTCGCACGCCAGGATGACCGGGAGCTTTTCATCAAAGTGCGCGAGTACCGCGTTTGAAATCAAGAGGACTTTAACCCCCGAAACGCCGCCTCCTCCCTCGCTCCCCATGCCCAAGGTGTCGCCTTGTCCAGCAGCCTGTGTAGGGGTTCGGCCACGGCGGCTTTGTGGGGGAGAAAGGAATGGTAAAAGTTCAGGAGGCCTAAGAACGCCTGGAGCTCGGCCTTGGACTTCGGGGCAGGGGCCTCCACGATGGCCTTCACTTTGTCCCTTGCCGGATGTAGGCCTGATGCGTCTACCCGGTATCCCAAGAACTCCACCTCCGGCACCCCGAGGAGGCACTTTTCCCGCTTCACTTTCAGCCCCGCGGCTTGGAAGCGTTCCAGTACAGTTCGGAGGCGGGCGGCGAAGCTTTCCGGGGTGGTCGCGGCGATGAGGACGTCGTCGAAGAACGGCGTCACTCCAGGGATCCCTTTTAACAGATCGTCCATTAGATTTTGGAAGATCCCTGGGGCCACACTGACCCCGAACTGCAGCCTCTTCACCCGGAAGGCTCCCCGGTGGGTCACTATTGTCTGTGCCTCGGCCGTGGCCTCATCTACCGGGAGTTGCTGGTACGCCTGCGCGAGATCCAGCTTTCCAAATATGCGCGCCCCCGCCAGTGTTGCTAGGACATGGCTGACTACGGGTACGGGGTATGCGTGCGCCTGAAGTGCCTGGTTAATAGTGCACTTATAATCCGCGCAGATGCGGATCTCCCCGTTTGGCTTGACTGGTGTGACAATCGGGGTTTCCCATCTAGCGTTCGGGACGGGCTCTAAGACTCCCTGGGCCACCAGCCGGTCTAGTTCGGTCTCTATTTTAGGGCGGAGGGCCAGGGGCACGGTGCGGAAGCGCCGACGGATGGGCGTCACGGTGGGGTCTAAGTGGAGCGACACCGGGGGCCCTTTGTAACAACCCAGTTTCCCGTCAAAGACCTCCGGGAATTCCTTGCACACCGCCCCCCAGTCCCGCACCCCACATTTATTTACTCCCCCAATCGATATGCCTAGGGCCTCGAACCACGCCCGCCCCAGGAGACTCGCGAGATTACCCTCTACCACCACCAAGTCCAAGTTCCCCTCAAAGTCTCGGTACCGCACTCGGAAAGTGCCGACTCCCCGGATGGGGACAGGGTTCTTTTGAAAATCCACCAAGCTTAGTGGTGATGGACGTAGAGGGGTCCCCCTAGTGGGCAAAGTTTTTTTAAAGTGTCCAGGGAAATGATGGACGCCGCCGATCCCGAGTCCACTTCCATGCAACAGGGGGACCCCTCGATCCGCACGGTTACTTGGATCTTCGGGGCAGAGGAGAGGTTGGGGTTGGGGAGGCGAAGTACCTGCAGTGGTTGGTCGGTGAGGTGGTACAACTCGGCGACCTCTTCCGTTGTCTCGTGTGCGGTGGACGATGCGCGGTACTGGGGGACCGACGATCTCGAATTCCGGGGGCCCTTGGACCGGCAGACCCGTGCGAGGTGCCCCTGCTTTCCGCACCCGTGACAGACAGCATCCCGGAACTTGCAGGATTTCCGTCCGTGGGCCTCCCCGCAGCTGGCACAGACGGCTCGGTTGCCGGAATACTTGGCTTGCTCCCGGTTGGCCTGCTGGAACGGCGCCGGCCGGCGTTGTTGGGGTTTGAGGGCGAAGACCTCGTCCGTCTCTTCGTTTCCGGGGCTTGGGCTCCTTCCAACCACCTGCGCGGCCGCGACCGGCGATCCCCTTCTGCGGCCTCGTGGGCAGTGGCGGCGTCGAGGGCCTCGTCCAAGGTGAGCTTCCGGTGTCCCACCAACTTGCGCCGCAGCTTGGAGTCCGCCAGGCCCCACACGAACTGTGTCAGCAGGTTGTCCTCCACCTTCGGAAACCCGCAGTCCACGGCTAGCGCCCTTAGCGCGGCTAGGAAGTTGGCGATGGATTCCCCTCGGGTCTGGACTCGCCTCTGGAAATCCATCCTCTTGGCCAGGAAGGTCGGCCGGGGGCTGAAGTAGCCATTTAGGACGTCCAGGATTTCTCCAAACGAGCTCTCCAAGGCCGTGCGGGGCACCAAGAGGCTCTTGGCGAGGCGGACGGTTTGGGTGCCGCAGGCGTTCAGGAGGATCGCTCGTTTCTGGTCGGGGTGGCGGATTTCGTTGAGCTCCAAGTAGCTGATGAGCTGGTCGACCCATGCGTCCCAGGTTTCTGGCTGCGACTGGTCGAAGTGCTCCAGTGTTACGTGGGAAGCGGCCATGGTTCTGTCAGGAACGGCGCGCGCCGGGGCGGCGGTGCGGTGCTGCTCTCGGGGTCAGCGATGCGATGCTCGGCGAGCGGTGCGGTGCTGCTCTCGGGGTCAGCGATGCGTTGCTCGGCGGTGTCCGTTTCGTCGTTCATGGAGTCACAGAAGGCGTTAGAATCCCACCTTCGTCGCCACTGTAAAGTACTGGGTTTCAGGCCTCATGACTCGGACGACGACATAAGAGAAGACGCGTTTATTCGTACTTCACATAAGACAAAGAACACACAGTAACGGCCGGAGGCCAACTATATACAGTTAGGGGGGACGGCCCTATATTCCTATTGGCGGGTTTGAATCGCCTGCCAATGCTGCCATTGGTTTACTACTGGCGAGCTCAGGAACCTAGTCCCTATTGTTCTCAGAGAGCGAAGCTTGGCTGTATTTCGCCAGCTCAGCCCTCTGATCTCAGGACACAACACCCGCAGCTGCAGAGCCCCCAGGAAAGCCGGCGCTGGGAGGGAGGGGGTGGCGGCTAGACCCCCCGCCCCCTTCCCGGCTTTCCTAGGAACCCCGCAGCCGCAGATCTCCAGGAAAGCCGGCGCTGGGAGGGAGGGGGTGGCGGCTAGACCCCCCGCCCCCTTCCCGGCTTTCCTAGGAACCCCGCAGCCGCAGATCCCCAGGAAAGCCGGCGCTGGGAGGGAGGGGTGGCGGCTAGACCCCCGCCCCCTTCCCGGCTTTCCTAGGAACCCCGCAGCTGCAGAGCCCCCAGGGAAGCCGGCGCTGGGAGGAGGGGGCGGCGGCTAGACCCCCGCCCCCTTCCCGGCTTTCCTAGGAACCCCGCAGCCGCAGAGCCCCCAGGAAAGCCGGCGCTGGGAGGGAGGGGGTGGCGGCTAGACCCCCCGCCCCCTTCCCGGCTTTCCTAGGAACCCCGCAGCCGCAGATCCCCAGGAAAGCCGGCGCTGGGAGGGAGGGGGTGGCGGCTAGATCCCCCGCCCCTTCCCGGCTTTCCTAGGAACCCCGCAGCCGCAGATCCCCAGGAAAGCCGGCGCTGGGGAGGGAGGGGGTGGCGGCTAGACCCCCCGCCCCCTTCCCGGCTTTCCTAGGAACCCCGCAGCCGCAGATCCCCAGGAAAGCCGGCGCTGGGAGGGAGGGGGTGGTGGCTAGACCCCCCGCCCCCTTCCCGGCTTTCCTAGGAACCCCGCAGCCGCAGATCCCCAGGAAAGCCGGCGCTGGGAGGGAGGGGGTGGCGGCTAGACCCCCGCCCCTTCCCCGGCTTTCCTAGGAACCCCGCAGCCGCAGATCCCCAGGAAAGCCGGCACTGGGAGGGAGGGGGTGGCGGCTAGACCCCCGCCCCCTTCCCGGCTTTCCTAGGAACCCCGCAGCCGCAGATCCCCAGGAAAGCCGGCACTGGGAGGGAGGGGTGGCGGCTGAGACCCCCGCCCCCTTCCCGGCTTTCCTAGGAACCCCGCAGCCGCAGATCCCCAGGAAAGCCGGCACTGGGAGGGAGGGGGTGGCGGCTAGACCCCCCGCCCCCTTCCCGGCTTTCCTAGGAACCCCGCAGCCGCAGATCCCCAGGAAAGCCGGCGCTGGGAAGGGAGGGGGTGGCGGCTAGACCCCCCGCCCCTTCCCGGCTTTCCTAGGAACCCCGCAGCCGCAGATCCCCAGGAAAGCCGGCGCTGGGAAGGGAGGGGGTGGCGGCTAGACCCCCGCCCCCTTCCCGGCTTTCCTAGGAACCCCGCAGCCGCAGATCCCCAGGAAAGCCGGCGCTGGGGAGGGAGGGGTGGCGGCTAGACCCCCCGCCCCCTTCCCGGCTTTCCTAGGAACCCCGCAGCCGCAGATCCCCAGGAAAGCCGGCGCTGGGAGGGAGGGGTGGCGGCTAGACCCCCCGCCCCCTTCCCGGCTTTCCTAGGAACCCCGCAGCCGCAGATCCCCAGGAAAGCCGGCGCTGGGAGGGAGGGGGTGGCGGCTAGACCCCCCGCCCCCTTCCCGGCTTTCCTAGGAACCCCGCAGCTGCAGAGCCCCCAGGAAAGCCGGCGCTGGGAGGGAGGGGGTGGCGGCTAGACCCCCCGCCCCCTTCCCGGCTTTCCTAGGAACCCCGCAGCTGCAGAGCCCCCAGGAAAGCCGGCGCTGGGAGGGAGGGGATGGCGGCTAGACCCCCCGCCCCCTTCCCGGCTTTCCTAGGAACCCCGCAGCCGCAGAGCCCCCAGGAAAGCCGGCGCTGGGAGGGAGGGGTGGCGGCTAGACCCCCGCCCTCTTCCCGGCTTTCCTAGGAACCCCGCAGCTGCAGAGCCCCCAGGAAAGCCGGCGCTGGGAGGGAGGGGGTGGCGGCTAGACCCCCCGCCCCCTTCCCGGCTTTCCTAGGAACCCCGCAGCCGCAGATCCCCAGGAAAGCCGGCGCTGGGAGGGAGGGGGTGGCGGCTGGACCCCCGCCCCCTTCCCGGCTTTCCTAGGAACCCCGCAGCCGCAGATCCCCAGGAAAGCCGGCGCTGGGAGGGAGGGGGTGGCGGCTAGACCCCCCGCCCCCTTCCCGGCTTTCCTAGGAACCCCGCAGCCGCAGATCCCCAGGAAAGCCGGCGCTGGGGAGGGAGGGGGTGGCGGCTAGACCCCCGCCCCCTTCCCGGCTTTCCTAGGAACCCCGCAGCTGCAGAGCCCCCAGGAAAGCCGGCGCTGGGAGGGAGGGGGTGGCGGCTAGACCCCCGCCCCCTTCCCGGCTTTCCTAGGAACCCCGCAGCTGCAGAGCCCCCAGGAAAGCCGGCGCTGGGAGGGAGGGGGTGGCGGCTAGACCCCCGCCCCCTTCCCGGCTTTCCTAGGAACCCCGCAGCTGCAGGAGCCCCCAGGAAAGCCGGCGCTGGGAGGGAGGGGGTGGCGGCTAGACCCCCGCCCCCTTCCCGGCTTTCCTAGGAACCCCGCAGCTGCAGGGCCCCCAGGAAAGCCGGCACTGGGAGGGAGGGGGCAGCGGCTAGACCCCCTGCCTCCTTCCCTGGCTTTCCTGGGAGCCCCGCAGTCATGGAGCCTCCAGGAAAGCCAGCGCTCAGCCGCCGCCCCCAATCTCCAGGCCCTTACCGGGAGGTTGGCATCCCCAGTGGGGGCGCCCCAGGCTGTCCTGCCTAGGGCGCCCAGACACCTGGAGCCGGCCCTGACTGTGTTTAACACATCAGCACAGCAGTAACATTTAGACATATCAGCTTATCTCCCAGTAGCCTGTCCTAGTCAGATTTAAAATTGCCACTCTGAACTAAACTAAAAATTCACAGCAGCAACTAAGACCTTAAGATCTTTAACTTAAGAGCTCTTAGCCAGGCCTGCATCTCCAGTGACTGTTCTGCGATGTCAGTGTGTAATACCATGCTGACAAGGCGTTTTGGAGCACCCTAAATACTATGAAAAAAGTATAAAAGTGGGCAATCTATTATTATCCATTACCACTGCATATAACAGCTGGTCAGATACTTTTGCATTAAACATCCAAATCACCGTCGGGACATTGACCCCGAGTGGAATAAAAAAATCAAGAAAAGGCTGTGGCCAAGCTACCTGCAGCTTTCATAGCAGGATTCAGGTGAAATTTCCGTGAAAGGAAATATCTAAATGGCTCAACCTGTCCAATACTATGCCCAGCAAGCAACCACTTATATTTCTTACAAGTTCACTTTTTACAAAATAATAATACTTTGGACTTATTATAATTAATGGCCAAGCCTTCCCTGGAATAATATTCTCCAAATGACTTTAGAAGCCTCCACAAATCAACTACTGAATGTGCCAGTAGGACTGTTTCATCCCCATACAGAACAGTCAGAAGCTTGACAAATATGGAGGGTGAAACTCATCACAGGAGAGAAAAGATATCATATCATCTATATAAATATTGAACCACAGTGGTGCCAATATACAGCCCTGCTTCTCTCCCTTATTAAGCAGGATCTCCCTAGATAGTTGACCAAGAAAACCAAGTCTCTCATGGGCTGTCAGTAGGGTTGCCAGCCCCTCCACACACCCCCACCAAGCCCCACCCTGCAGCCACCAGTCAGCTGGCCAGTGGGGGACTTACCAGTAGAAAGAAGGTGGCTTAGGCGTCACACAGGAAGTGACATCATCATGCCAGTGATTTCTAGGCGACGCTCTGATATTTGGGCAAAAACATGATGGTAGAAGCATCACCTGGAAGTTGCTGGCATGATGCATCACTTCCTATGCAATGCTGGCGGTGACATGGGCTGGGCCTTTCTCCTGTTAAGTCCCCCCCCCCGTTGGTCAGGGCCAAGAGCCCAGTGCCAGTGAGTCACAGGAAGGCCCTGGCATCTGGGTTTCGAGAGACAGTCCCAGCCTCATGCAAGAGGTCCAGGTACCAAGGCATCGTCCCCTCTTTGGGAACTGATGTTGTAAACAATGATAGAAAATGATTTTCCCGGCATGCCACAGGAATGTGACAAGGAACTGTACTTGAGGAGTTCAGGGTGCTAGCAATTATAAACCCCCCCCCCCAAAAAAAAAAAAAAATTGTTATCTTTTCGGCTGACTGTCCCAGTCAAGCAATTCCAGACCTCTTTTAGTACAGCTCTCTTCTTAGTTTTAGTATTAGCTTTATATTTATCCTTTAATGCAAGAAGCCGAGCGAATGTATCCTCA
>JAPDNY010001496.1:0-15090 GCA_029375565.1 Gekko gecko | reverse complement strand
ATGGCTTTTTATAGTCATAGTCAGGTTTATTGTGTTTAGCCATAGGCCATTACAATACGGTACAACGTTAAAATTGAATAAGCTAAAAAACATTTAACATTAGGAGTCCGAGAGAGAGAAGAGAAACTATGCGAATAGGTAGTTAATTCACATCAGGCCGACTAAAACCGTTTTTAGCTAGAAACAGCTTTGGCCCGTATTTTCCTTGCCGCCAGTGCGAAAAGCGCCATTCTGTAAGAAACATCAGCGTTAATGTCAGCTAATAAAAATGAGATCTTCTCAGGGACTGAATATAAACTTAAAACTGATAAAATACCGGATAAAAATTTTTCTCTGGGTTGGGAGTACAACGGACAATCCAGAATATAATGCGGGAGATCCTCAATACCAGGAGTACCACAAGGGCATACGCGCTGTGCCCTAGGGATTCTATTAAAGCGACCAGCCTGTACAGCCGTGGGCATCGTTTCAAAACGCAAGTGTGTAAAAGCTGCTCTAAGGTACTGCTTGTCTATGTTGATCAAATAAAATGATCTAAAGTGGTCAATCTTAACAAGTTTAAACCAGGTAGCAGTTTGAGCTTTTAGGATTAAGTGTCTATCTAGTAGAGCGTCTTGAGATCAGATGTATTTGCATAGGAACTAAAAAGGTCATCCGGGGTGGAATATCTTAGGAGTAGGTTGTTAAGAAAACGAGATCGATCTGAGTCTTTAACTAGCATTGAATTAAAGGCCAATTGGCTAAACGAATCCGTATTAGCAGCTCTGATGTTCTTCGAAAATTTTAAAATTGAAAGATGTGCCCGCGCCCTTAAAGAGGGCATACCGGTTTCTGCTTTCATCAGGGCAGCTGGTGTACCTTTAGGGAGAGCCAAGATACGCCTTAAAAACTGATTTTGAACTGTTTCAATACTGTTGAGTAAATCCTCTTTCCAGCCCCATACCTCAACACCATACAAAAGGTGGGGAATGACCTTACTTTTGAAAAATTTTATGACGGGGTCGATGAGGAATCCACCCTTGGTATGATAAAACTTCAAGATGGATCCAACGATCCTAGTCGCAGATGCTTTTACAGTGGCCGTATGGACTTTCCAATTCAGGTTCTCACTAAATGTGATCCCTAAGTACTTGAAGGTTCTGCACTGGCTTATGGGGTTACCGAGAATACACCAAGTGGATATTTGAGCTCTTTTCCTAAAAACCAACGTCTTTGTTTTATCAAAGTTAATGTTGAGGGACTCTTCCTTGCAATATGTTCCTAATTGCTGTAATAGCCGTCTCATCCCAATTTTGGTAAAAGATAAAAGGGCCATGTCGTCTGCATAAAGTAGAATAGAAATTTTATGCTGCCCTAGGGTGGGTGGGAAAAATTGCGGTCCTGAGAGACTCTCTACTATTTTGTTTATGTATAGGTTAAACAGAAGGGGGGCTAACACACACCCCTGTTTCACACCCTTGTGAATTGGAATTTTATTCGTTAGGGACCCTGAGATGCCAACTCTGATCTGGGCGCTAATATCGGTGTGCAGTTCGCGTAATAAAAATAGCAGCCGTTTATCAACGTTCAGATCGGCCAGTTTTTGCCATAGATTATTCCCGTCAATGGAATCAAACGCCGCGGCCAAGTCTACAAACGTTACATAAAGGGACCTAGTAGGGCCGTTTAGGTTTGCATAAACCAGCTGGTGCAAAGTAAGACAATGGTCAATGGTAGAGAAACCTTTCCTGAACCCTGCTTGATGGGGGTGGATAATGTGGTTCTCGAGAGCCCAATCGTCCAACCTAAACAACAAATATTTACTATATACCTTTGCTGCAATATCAATTAGGCTTATTGGTCTGTAATTCCGCGGGTCTGTTTTATCCCCCTTCTTAAAGATGGGAACGATAATGCTTAACTTCCAACCAGGGGGATTAGACCGGTGTTGTTGATGTGTGTAAAAACCACGGCTAGCACTGCTGACCACCATATGGGGAAGGCTTTATAAAAATCTGACGGAATCAAGTCCTCCCCAGGTGACTTCCCAGAGGCCAATGAGTTGATAATACCTTTAATCTCCCTTTCTGAAACTGGAGCCCATTCAGGGAGGTCTGGAATGTCCGAAATGGGACTCTGAGGCTGTGATGTTACTGCAGGGTAAACCGGAGGGATGGCTTTTTATACTTTGCAGTCCGCATTCAGCATCAGTGAGAAAGGTGGGCTATGAATGAAGTTAATCACACTAATAAGAGTTCACTGGCTGTCTTAAGCTGTATAGGTGCATTGCTTTTGTTCTATAACCTGCCTTGAGTATCAGCAAGAAAGGTAGGCTCTAAAGGTAAATAATTTTTTTTTTTACTCCCATACTGCAGATGGGAAGGTTGAGGCCTGGAGAGCACAGCTTGCCTAAGGCCATCCTGGGAGTTCGTGGCAGAGGCAGTATTTAAATTAAGGACTTTCTAAGTCACAGCTTAGCTGTTGACGCAATTCCAGCCCTCTCTGGTTTAGCCTACTGTAGGACACCAGCCAAGCTACAAAGACGGAACGGCTCTCGTAGCTTAACTCCGTCTTGAACCTGCCCTACTGACACAAAGAGATTCCTCTCCCCACCGTTAGTAGGAGCCCCAGAGGCAGGCTCAGGCCAAACAGCTGGAAACAGTACCCGAGTTTCTGGTTGAGGAGCCTTTTCTCCTTGGCAGCTGCAAGCTTCTCCCGGATCTCCTCACGCTGCTTGAGCACTATTGGGTTGATGACTTCAGCTGCCACCGGATCTTCCTTGCTGCCTGTTTCTGTGGTTGGGGAGGAGGGAAGAAAGGGGAAAGGTTCTGGTTACCATGGAGGCTTGAAGATGGAGGATACAGATGCCATGGGAGGGGACAGGTGCTGGACTGAGCGAGCAGTGAGTTGAAGCTGGATACATCAGCCACAGGTCACCACTGTTACATTGTGTTCACATACTACAGCCCCTCTTCAGAGTGTCTGCATTGCATGTAAAAGGTTCAAAGTCCAACCTCTGCAGTTACAGGATTCTAAGAACAAGGCTGGGAAAGGACCTCCATGCCAGATGCCTCCACCAACCAATGGCTTGACAGCATGCAGCTGTAAGATAGTTTAATGCATTCAGATTGCAGCAGCCAGGCACCCCAGAGTGCTTGGAATCCACGTCCAAAGACAGGACAGCCAGCATGTCTTACAGGAAGCTGAGCAAGTTCTGCTTCCACGGAAGAAACTTTCATGAAACTGCATATAATTCCTGCAGCAACGGCTAGCTGACCTCCAGAACGGCATCTTGGGGCCAACAGCACAGGATGCTGAAGTGGACATGAAAACAGAACTCTGACCTAGAAGTTCTATGTGCGGATAATCTAGATCTCCATTGGGGTGGTAACCCTGTGTCTGGGATGGATCATTTCAGACTGCAAAGTTGGAACCTGCAGCATCTGACTGGTTGTCACTGGTAACATGATGTTTGACTAGATGGGCCATTAGTCTGATCTGCTATAACTAGTCTTACATTCTATGTTCTTATACTGAGATGGATCAAAGGTCCACCTAGCTCTGTACTGTCTTCTCTGAGTGGCAGCAGCCCCCTTCAGTCTCAGAGAAATGAAAATTCTTTCTTTGCCAGCATCTGCTACCAAGGACCCGTTTGATGAGAAATGCCACGGAGTAAACCTCCTGACACAAATAATGTGCTTTCTTACTGATCCATGACACGACCCCTAATTTGCAGTCTGAAGTGGCACAGCCCAGTCAGATCTGTCATCTCAATGAGAACTAAATCCCCTTTATCACAACTGTGATAAAAAAGGCAAATGCTATGCTGGGGATTATTAGGAAGGGTACTGAAAACAAATCAGCCAGTATCATAATGCCCCTGTATGGTGTGGCCTCATTTGGAATACTATTGTACAGTGCTGGTCTCCGCACCTCAAAAAAAAAGTTTATAGCATTGGAAGAAGTGCAGAAAAGGGCAACTGAAATGATTAAGGGGATGGAGTTCTGGTCCCACTGGTGGACCTCCTGATGGCACCTGGGTTTTGACCACTGTGTGACACAGGGTGTTAAACTGGATGAGCCATTGGCCTGACCCATGGCTTCTCTTATGTTCTTACATTCCCTAATGACAGACACAAAGCTTCCGAAGAACAGTCCCTGCCCCAGAAGCCTTGAGGAGTCATCCTTTCATGTTACTTTGCTTTTGAAAGCCCATGTCATACCTTAGCTAAAGAGACAAGCAGATAGGGAAAAAGAACCTCTCCGCCACTCCTATGCTACCCGATCAGCTGCCTACAAGCCAAGCAAAGCATGCAAAAGCCTTTGAGCAGAGGTGGGCTAATTCCAGGCTTTAACCAGGAGCCCACCGTGCTTGGGCTACATTTCAGTTGAGGCAATGAGTAGCTTGTCTTTAAAAGTGCCAGAGGAAGTGGGAATCCCAGAAGTCGTAGTGGCAGAGAAACTGCAGAGGATCTCCTCCCACAGTGGCGTTTCAGAGGCTTATCTGATCAAGACGTTTAAAAAGGTCACACGGGCATCTGACTTACCCTTTTTGATAACATTTACCTCCAGAGGCTTCAGCCCGAGTTTAGCCCTGAGTTTGCTGTGGAAAGAAAAAGAAAGGAAAATGATGTCTTTACTTGATGTGGCAGTAAGTCTTTCAGGGTTCCAGGATGGGCAAATCCATTGAAGTCTGAAGCAGACATTTTGAACAGAGGATATAGTAGAAGAATAAAAGAATTTTATTCCTAAGTAGAGGAATAAAAGCATGCGACACATGCTAAAGGTCTATAAAACTATGGACAGCGTGGGAAAAAGGGGAGAGAAATTATTTTTCCTCTGAACCACAGATTCCAGAGAGACAAAAGAAAAGATTACTTCATAACAAGCCTAATTAACATGAAATTCACTGCCACAAGATGCAGCTTATGGCCCCTGGCTTAGATTACTTTGAAGGAGGATCAGACCGATCCATGGAGGAGGTCTAAGAATCACCATGATGGACTAAAGGGAACCTCCACGTTCTGAAGCTGCCAGCCTTATGAATATTAGTTTCTGTGAGGCAAACAGCGCAAGTGGATTGTTCCCTTTGCACTCTGTTTCACATTCTGCATCCGCCTGGACACCGTTGGTAACAGGATGCTGCACAAGAGAAACCTTTGGTCTGATCCAGCAGGGCCATTCTAATGCATGTTACAAGGTGGATCTTGCTACTCCGCAACCCTACATGCAAGAAGAAATATTCTGCTTTCCAGGGATCATTACAAAAGGTCCACATAGAGTCTGCTATCTAGCTGTTTCAGCTTGATTTTAGACAGAGTAAGATGTGCTAAAAACCCACTGAGTGGCCTAAGAGCATCAGAAGTCATGATATTGCTGAAGGTGATCAGCCATAGTCCTGATCAAACCCTGAGATGGGACATCATGGGGGAGGGGCACAGAAAATGGCATACAAGCACTATCTATCTAGCTATCATCTATCTAGCAATCTAAATATAAAAGTATCAAATTTCATTGCACTGAGCAAAGCTCAATATGAGCATTAGCAACAAGCATTGTCAAAACTGCAGGGGGAAAAACTCTCCCACTTACTTTGTCTCCTCGATGCTGAGGGAAGAAGCATCTCCTGAGCTGGACTTTGTGACAACAGCTGCATGGAGACAAGGAGACATTTGTTACTTAATGTATACATGCCCTGCATTCTTTCTAAGAAATGTGTATGTACCTTTCCACTTCCAAAGCCCCTTACAGATACTAAAAAATAACCACCCCAAAATAACCACCACATAAAAGTAAGAATATCATCAGCATAAAAAAACAACAGTAAAACCATAAAGCTACTGAAAGCTCCAGAAATGTGGACAGGACTACCCTGGAACCTCACAATACCTATGACAGCACCTAGCAAACCTTTCTAGGGAGTTCCAAAGTGACCACGGATAACTCCAGCAGCTGCTCACTTGAACTCAGGTGAGGAAGCACCCAGGCAAGGTCATATGGGAGGAGGCTGTCCTATGCTTGTGATTATGCTTGCACAATTTGGTAATCATCATATCTTCTGAAGAATCACACATGGGAAAAGGCCACCAATGAATTCAGAGAGGCTTCTGAATAAGCATTCTAAGGATCACACTACATGTCCGTCAACTGATAAGTCAAATATTCCACAAAGCCAAGCATGCCACTGTGGAGAAGTGGCAGCTAAACTTTTATTTCGTTACAGGGACATTTGTTAGCAGGAGTGAGGGCCGCTTGTCCCAGAGTCTGGCAACAGTCAGGAGCAAACCTTACAGCCATAGCAATCCTTCTCTTCTTGGCCACCTGCTACAAGGGCAGACATCTGCAAACAAGGAAGAATATAGCTGTCTTTCAAAACTGCCCTTTAAAGAAGTCACTGGTGTTACTTCGCTTTCTTTTTATTATTTTAAAATTTTATAACTGTAGGCTGATCCTGGAACTCCAAAAAAGAAACCAAAAAGAACACTCATTCAAAGAATTGTTTTTGTTTATTGAAATCTTGCTAGAAGTTATCATAGAGTATAACATTTTAAGTTCAGTTGTTTCCATAGTGACAGTTAACATAATTGTTTCTGTAGTTCATGTATCTAACTAGCTGATGGCCAAAGGATTTTGTTGCTGCTTTGATAATGCTTCCAACATTTTTTAAGTAAAACTTTAACTGGTCAAATGACAAATCCTATTCTGCACAACTGCAGCCCTAAAGTTCACTTATACATAAGCAAGCCCCATTAAAAATAAGAGATACTTCCAAGTGAAACATTGTTAGGAATGGATCACACACACATAAATGATCCGAGGTGTTTAATGGGTTTATTTATCCCTGCATTTCCTACTTCCAGTGCTGTTTTTACATGTAGGTCTATTGCTGTTTGATTGCTTTTGTGCCCAAACTGACTTTTGAAAACTTTTTAAAAAGTAAGCTGTTCAGGTTCCCCCAACTCCAGTTCTTTGTTTTCACTTATTTTCTAAGTTCTATTTTCTTTTCACTAGCCCCTCAACTCCAAGGGCTCACTTCTTTGAGAGAGATAGATGCTGGGGCACAAGCAATTCACACCCTCCAACATTCCACAGATGAAAATGGAAACACATCTGCAACACTCCTATTCTCATGTCTAAGGCCTATCTGAACCTTAACTCATTCCTAAAAATTCTTCTCTATGCCATTTGTGATTCGGTACACATTAACCATGCAAAAAGCTGGATGTGATTTAAAATCCAGTTGCCGTTTCTACTTAAAAAACAACAATCCAGAGTACATTACCAGTAACCAAGATATGTGGAATGACAGGCCGTGGATTAGTATTTTAGACAGCACACATTTGCATGAACATACATAAGGGATAACATACAACCACTCCTTACTCACAGATTTAATTACCAGACCCTAAGGAGCTAAATCTTGGAGAATGACAAATACTAGCAAACTTTTAACAGGCCATAACAGATTTCTGAAAGGTAAGATACTGTTCCTGTTACCATAGGCACACCTTTTAATGAACTGAGAATACAGATCTATCCCCACTTTAAGAAACTTCACTAGACGGGGGGGAAATGGAGGCAGGAACAGGAAATAAGGACAGCTGCAGTACTTCGCTTTTGAGAGAGTGTGGTACAGTGGTTTGAGCAGCAGACTAGACTTTGAATCCTTATTCTGCCATGAAGCCCAAAGGGTGAATTTGGGTCAGTCACACATTCAGCCTAATCTATCTCACATGGCCAGTGCTGGAAACAAAACAGAGCGACATGGACTATCCTGAGCTGCTTACACAGGAAAACCAACACACAAATACAAAATTGAGATTTGTTTGTGTTCTGGTCGTGCTCAGCCACCCATTGATTGCTAAGATAGACAGCCGTGTTAGCCTGTCTGTAGCAATAGAAAAGAGCAAGAGTCCAGTAGCACCTGAAAGACTAACAAAAGTTGTGGCAGGGTAGGAGCTTTCGTGAGTCACTTCTCACTTGATTTCTTCTGAAAAAGTGAGCACTGACTTATGAAAACTCATAACCTGCCACAAATTTTGTTAGGTTTTAAGGGGTCACTGGACACTTGCTCTTTTCTACCGACTACGAGTCCTTGCACCGGGGCTAATAGGTTCGGGGATGCCAGGAAAAGGACCCTCTCTGCCTCTTCTCCGTTTTCCTTTCCTCCTCTTCTCACCTGAGTTCTGACTACTTTCGTTTCCGTCGTCGCGCTTTTCCCTCTTAATTCGCCTCCCCACTTCGACCGCTCCTTCTTGGCCGCCAGCGGCAGCGCTACTGCTGGCGCCCCCGCGACTCCCCCGAGAGGTCGACTCCTCCGCACCGCCCCGGCGGCTGCTCCGCTCGCCCCGGCTGCGGCTGCGCTTACTCCGCCGTTCTCTCCCACTCTCGCCGCTACTCCGGTGCTTGTGCTTCTTGTGCTCGCGGTGGCGGGAGGAGGACGACGTGGCGGCAGCGCTACCCCCGCCAGAGGAAGGGGGTTGTGGAGGGCCTACGGGCGGCTCTTCCGAGGCCTCGCCCCGCTCCCGGTGCCGCTTGGAGGAACCCATAGCGGCCAACCCGAGCAAGGGACGCCAGAAAAATGGCGACTCTACAAAACTAGGAACGAAATCAGCGGCACTTCCTAGTTACCGTGGCTGCACTTCCGGGTCAAGCGCGATACGTCCGGGTCCAGTTACAAAAGTCGTCCACCTCAGTCTTTGGGAGGGACTGGGAGGGTTCCACTTTGCAAAAATCGGTGGGGAAGGAAAATGCTTTAATTTTGTTGCTGAAGAAAATAGCCTGAAACTTTTGGGGAAAAAGGTAGAATGGAAAAGTGCAGGGATTTTAATATCTTTTAAGTCATTCATAAGGGGGGAATGGAAGAGAAGCACTTTTACCCTACTTTCTAATTATATCTATTGAAAGGCCTAAGTGGGAAGAGCAAAAAATTGTGATTTTTCCGCTGTCCAACATTGTCCTCAGCAGTCTCCTAGACAAAGTTTTGCTTACATTAGAGAATGTAAGGGGAAAGAGAAGAGGATATTTGTTACATTTATTTTTTAAAACCTATTTTTGCTTATTTTACTAAGCAATATTTTTGTTTCATATTTTCCTTCCTTACTCCCCCCCCTCTCTGTTGTATTATTTCTCGGTAGGTAACGGATTATGTTTTAAGGTCTCAAGGTTTTTCTCTATCCTGTCTGGTGTATTCTTTTATTCTACAATGACCTTCCTTGCATCATTTAAGGATTACAAGAGAATGATAGTTCTTTTGGCTAAAGATGCACTAGAAAACCTTAATAATCCTGCAATATGTTATCAGCAGTTCAAAACGAACCTCAGCCAGCTGTGAACAAGCAGGCTGTATGTGTAGGGTTGTCAGCTCCAGGTTGGGAAATACCAGGAGATTTCAGGAGTGGAGCCCGAGGAGAATGGGGTTTGGGGAGGGGAGGGTCCTCAGCTGGGGGAAAATGCCATATAGTTCATTCTGGAAAGCATCGATTTTCTCCAGGTGAACTGATCTCTGTTGCCTGGTGATCAGTTGTCATAGTGGGAGATCTCCAGCTATCACCTGGAGGCTGGCAACCCTGTGATCTTAGTGTTCATGTACGTGCATTGTTATGGGTGTTAGTGGGATCTGAGATTTCAACAATGTAGTTTTGATGTAAGCACAACCTGTCTTTGAATTTTAGAAGTCCTGCACACATACACATTTTTTGTTTAAAACACTTTCTAGTCCTGGCTTTTGAAGGAAAATTTGGATGAGGGAATAAACTGCAACAGTGTGCGCTTTCCAAATGAGGAGTCATACAGCTTATTCTAGTATGCTTTTATCCCACCATTCCTCCAAGAAGCTCAGGGTAGTCTACATGCGTCTCCCCTCCTCCAGTTCAGTGTAGTGTATTTCTTCATACATTGTTCCTATATGTCAAGGACAGTCTGTATTTTCTGGTCCCTCTCCCCAGTGAATCGTTCTCTCTGTTTTGGATCTTGGAAGGTGCCTTGTTTGTTTATTTGATTTTTATTCCATCCTTCCTCCAAGCATCTCAGGATAAACATACATGGTTCTCCCTATTATATTCACAGCAACCTTGTAAGGTAGGTTCAGCTAAAAGGCAAGTGAGTGGCTTATTGTCACCCAATAAGAGTAATGGCAGAGTGGGAGTTGAACTCCGTTATGTATCTAAACTCTTTTTACTTTGGTTTAATGATCTGTGTTGGGGGGGGGAGATTGATTTTAATGGCTTTAAAATGTGATTTGCCATGTATGTTCTAAATTGTTAGCCCCCTTGGTAACTATTGTGAAGGCAGAAAGGTGGTATATATGTTTTGTAAATGAACAAATACCATGCTTGCTGTTGTATAGGCAAGTAGAAGGAGGAGGAGAGATTGGATTTATACCCCACCCTTCACTACTCGAAGGAATCTCAGAGTGGTTTACAATCCCTTTCCCGTCCCCACACCTTGTGAGGTAGGTGGGACTGAGAGAGCTCTTTTGAGAATTGCCCTTAAGAACATAAGAACATAAGAGAAGCCAATGTTGAATCAGGCCAATGGCCCATCTAGTCCAACACTCTGTCACACAGCGGCCAAAATATACCAGGTGCCATCCGGAGGTCCAGCAGTGGGGCCAGGGCACCAGAAGCCCTCCCACTGCTGCCCCCTCCAGCACCAAGAATAGAGTGCATCACCTGCCCCAGACTGAGAGTTCCCATCCATACCCTGTGGCTAATAGCCACTGGTGGACTTCTGCTCCATATGTTTATCTAATTTCCTCTTGAAACTGTCCATGCTTGCAGCTGCCACGACCTCCTGTGGCAGTGAATTCCATATGTTAATCACTCTTTGGGTGAAGAAGTATTTCCTTTTATCTGTTTTAACTCGACTGCTCAGCAATTTCATAGAGTGCCCACGAGGTCTTGTACTGTGAGAAAGGGAGAAAAGTACTTCTTTCTCAACCTGCTCAATCCCATTCATAATCTTATAAACCTCGATCATGTCACCCCTCAGCCGTCGTTTCTCCAAGCTAAAGAGCCCCAAGCATTTTAACCTTTCTTCATAGGGAAGGTGTTCCAACCCTTTTATCATTCTAGTTGCCCTTCTCTGCACTTTTTCCAATGCTATAATATCCTTTTTGAGTTGTGGTGACCAGAACTGTACACAGTATTCCAAATGAGGTCGCACCAATGATTTATACAGGGGCATGATGATACTGGCTGATTTGTTATCAATTCCCTTCCTAATAATCCCCAGCATAGCGTTGGCCTTCTTTATTGCAGCTACACATTGTGTAGACATTTTCAGCGAGTTATCCACTACGACTCCAAGATCTCTCTCTTGGTCAGTCTCTGCCAGATCAGACCCCATCAATGTGTATTTATATTTAGGATTTTTGGCTCCAATGTGCATCACTTTGCACTTGGCCACATTGAACCCCATTTGCCACGTTGACGCCCACTCACCCATCCTCAACAGATCCCTTTGGAGTGCCTCACAATCCTCCCTGGTTTTCACCACCCTGAACAACTTCGTGTCATCTGCAAATTTAGCCACATCACTGCTTACTCCCAATTCCAAATCGTTAATAAACAAGTTAAAAAGCATCGGACCGAGTACTGATCCCTGTGGTACCCCACTGCTTACCACCCTCCACTGAGAAAGTTTCCCATTTATACTCACTCTCTGTTTCCTATTTATAAGACAGTTTTTGATCCACAAGAGGACTTGTCCTTTTATCCCATGACTATTGAGCTTACTTAGGAGCCTTTGATGAGGAACTGTATCAAAAGCTTTCCGGAAGTCAAGGTAAATAATATCTATTGGGTCCCCCTTGTCCACATGTTTGTTCACTCCCTCAAAAAACACTAACAGGTTAGTGAGACAAGATCTTCCTTTACAGAACCCATGCTGAGTCTGCCTCAATAGTTTTTGTTCATCAATGTGCCTACTAATTCTTTCCTTAATAACAGTTTCCACCAATTTACCCGGTATCGATGTCAGACTGACTGGCCTGTAATTTCCTGGATCTCCCCTGGAGCCCTTTTTAAAGATTGGAGTGACATTAGCTACCTTCCAGTCCTCAGGAATGGAGGCAGATTTTAAAGAAAGATTACATATTTTTGTCAGGAGATCCACAAGTTCACATTTGAGTTCTTTCAGAACTCTCGGATGAATGCCATCCGGGCCTGGTGATTTATTAGTTTTTAAATTGTCCATCAGTCGGAGGACTTCCTCTCTTGTCACCGCAATCTGATTCAGGTCTTTCAAACCCCCTCCCGAAATCGGTGCTTCTGGAGTGGGCAAACACTTCTCCTCTTCCACAGTGAAGACAGAGGCAAAAAATGCATTCAGCTTCTCAGCCATTTCCCTATCATCCTTCACTACTCCTTTTACCCCTTGGTCATCCAAGGGCCCCACTGCCTCCCTGGCTGGCTTCCTACTTCTAATGTATTTGAAGAAAGTTTTATTGTTGGTCTTTATGTTTTTTGCGATATGCTCCTCATATTCCCTTTTTGCTTGCCTGATCACAGACTTGCATTTTATTTGCCATAGTCTGTGTTCCCTTTTATCAACCTCACTAAGACTAGCTTTCCACCGCTTAAAGGAATCCTTCTTACCTTTTACAGCTTCCATTACTTTATTTGTTAACCATGCAGGCTTTTTTTCTATACCTATTTGTACCTTTCCTAACCTGCGGTATATATTTTTTCTGAGCTTCTAGGATTGTCTTTTTAAATAGTCTCCAAGCTTCCCCAATGGTTTTGACCTTCTCCACTCTTCCTTTCAATTTCTTCCTCACATGTCCCCTCATACCAGAGAAGTTACCCCTTTTAAAGTTAAAAGTGGTTGCGTCAGTCTTTTTGGGCAACTCCCTATCTGTACAAATGTTAAACTCAATGACATTATGGTCACTGTTCCCAAGTGGTGCAATCACTTTTACATCTCTCACCAGGTCTTGGGTGTTACTTAGGACCAAATCCAGGATCGCCTCTCCCCTGGTAGGATCTGTGACCATCTGTTCCACAGCACAGTCATTGAGAGTGTCTAAGAACGCAATCTCTTTTTCCCGACTAGAACTCATATTGACCCAATCAATGTGTGGGTAGTTAAAGTCGCCTATTACAACACAGTTATTTCGTCTAGCCGCTATCTTTAATTCATTCGTCATTTTATAATCCTCCTCTATCTTTTGATCTGGTGGGCGATAACAAACTCCCACTGTTAAGCCTCCTTTTGGACCCACTATTTCAACCCATAGCATTTCCAGAAGCGAATCCAATTCTCTTACCCTCTCAATCTTACTGGACGGTACACCCTCTCTGACATACAGAGCCACCCCACCTCCAACCCTTTCCCCCTATCCCTCCGATATAATTTATAACCAGGAATCACCGTATCCCACTGATTTTCCTCATCCCACCAAGTTTCTGAAATACCCACAATGTCTATTTCCCCCCCAACACCAAGCATTCCAACTCCCCGATTTTACCTCGGAGACTTCTAGCATTTGTGTATAAACACTTATAGTTTCCCATGTTTGTTAAGCCCACAGCCTTCCTCTTGCTGCCTCGAGACCTTGCCAGGCAGTTCCTATCATTAACCACAGTCTCAGTGGACAATTGTAATCCATTCCCTTGTACAAAAGTAATAGCTACCCCTTCATCTCTTTGAGATGAGCCATCCCGAACCAGAGACTTTTCATCTCCTGTCGGCTTTCCCCCATTATTCAGTTTAAAAACTGCTCTGCCACCTTTTTGATTTTGAGCGCCAGCAGCCTGGTTCCTTCTCGGGACAAGTGGAGACCGTCCCTTTTGTACAGCTCCCTCTTGTCCCAAAAAGCATCCCAGTGCCTAACAAACTTGAACCCTTCCCCCCTACACCACCGTCTCATCCACGCATTGAGACTCCTGATCTGTGCCTGTCTCTCCGGCCCTGCGCGTGGAACAGGTAGCACTTCCGAGAAGGCTACCTTGGAGGTCCTGGCCTTGAGTTTCCTGCCCAGCAGCCTAAATTTCTCCTCCAGGACCTCACGACTGCATTTCCCCACATCGTTGGTGCCGACGTGCACCACGACCACTGGCTCCTCCCCAGCACTATCTACCAGCCTATCTAAAACACGCGTAATGTCCGCTACCTTCGCACCAGGCAGGCAAGTCACCATACGGTCAGTACGCGGGTTCGCCACCCAGCTGTCTACCTGCCTAAGGATCGAATCACCAACTACCAAGAGCCCCCCTCCCACCCTTCCCAGGGACGGTTCCTTGGTACAAAAGGATACCCGTTCACCAGCTGAAGAAGAGGTCCCTTCTGAGGGCACATTCCCCTTATCCTCAGCATGGTGCCCCTTTTCCCCTTGACCCTCATGCTCCCTGGCAGCAGCCGGGCTGCCAGATCCAGAGTGGGACATATCTAACAAGTCCCCGAGAGTCTTCCCCGTGCACCTAACTGACTGTCCCTGCTTCTCCAGGTCAGCCACCTTGGCCTCAAGGGAGCAAACTCGCTCCCTGAGAACCAGGAGCTCCTTGCACCGAACACACACCCAAGACTTCTGACCAGTGGGCAGATAGTCATACATGTGACACTCCATGCAAAACACTGGATAGCCCCCAACCCCCTGCTGGCATTCTGGCTTCATAATTGTTTTTAAACAAATACTTTTCTATAACCCCCCTTTTAAAACACTTTGTATTTATATGGCTCCTGTTGTAGGAGTCTACTTACCTTACCTAAGAGCCAAGGTCCTGGCTTTCTGGCTCTTCCTGGGCTTCTTACAGAGCCCCTAGGCCAAGAGCCACAGGCCTTAAATGGAATTGTCTCCCAGGAGAGGGCGTGGCCAGCAGCTACTCAAAATCACCCAAGGCACTTAATGACGGTCAAACAAAGCCCCTTTCACACCCCAACTCCAGCAGCCAGGAGTCTGCTATTCAATTTCACCCAAGCACTTAATTACAGGCAACAATGAGAGAATAGCTCTGAAAGAACTTATGACTGACCTAAGGTAACACAAGCAGCTGTGAGTGGAGGAATGGGGAATCAAACCCATTTCTCCCAGATTAGAGTTCACACTCTTAACCATTACACCAAACTGGCTCTCTAAGTACAGTGCTTGCCTCAGTTATGTTGGTGATA
>JAPDNY010001495.1:0-15094 GCA_029375565.1 Gekko gecko | reverse complement strand
TCCCAGCAAGGGGCTGTCAAGGCAAGTGAGAAGCAGAGGTGGTTTGGCATTGCCTTCCTCTGCAGAGTCTTCCTTGGTGGTCTCCCATCCCAGACTTAGGGCGACCCCAGCAAGGGGCTGTCAAGGCAAGTGAGAAGCAGAGGTGGTTTGCCATTGCCTTCCTCTGCAGAGTCTTCCTTGGTGGTCTCCCATCCCAGACTTAGGGCGATCCCAGTAAGGGGCTGTCAAGGCAAGTGAGAAGCAGAGGTGGTTTGGCATTGCCTTCCTCTGCAGAGTCTTCCTTGGTGGTCTCCCATCCCAGACTTAGGGCGACCCCAGCAAGGGGCTGTCAAGGCAAGTGAGAAGCAGAGGTGGTTTGGCATTGCCTTCCTCTGCAGAGTCTTCCTTGGTGGTCTCCCATCCCAGACTTAGGGCGATCCCAGCAAGGGGCTGTCAAGGCAAGTGAGAAGCAGAGGTGGTTTGGCATTGCCTTCCTCTGCAGAGTCTTCCTTGGTGGTCTCCCATCCCAGACTTAGGGCCAAGGGCGTAGACTTTGCAATTTCCCAGGGGGGGCTGGGGCTGGGCCAGAGGCATTGCTAAGTCATTAAAAGAACTGGGACCCAGTGACATCATAGGGAGGAGCCAGTGACATCACAGGCCATTATCTATGGAGGTGGAACTATGTGGCATTTAGGGAGGGGCTCCTCAGAAAATTAGGGTGGCCTGGGAACCCCTGGGAACCCCCATAGCAATGCCCCTGGGTTGGGCTAACCCCAGGAACAGGTACCTTCTTAGCACACTGCTTAGAAACTCCACCTTAAAATGCAGCACAGATTCTATTTCTAGGGACTGTTTTTCCACTCTGGGAACTGTCATTACAGTCCTAGAATAGCCTATCTGGACCCAAAAACCTTATTGGAAAAACCATTCTGCATTTTCTTTGCAACTTTTTTGGGCTGCAGTGTTTTTCAGCAGAGCCCATGCAAGTCAACTGGCATTCCTGGCTCCCATTATCTCCAATGGGCCTTCAAGCCTCTCCCATTATTTCCAATGGGCAATCCTGTCATTCCTTTTAGTACATTGCAGTTGGTTGCCCCTTTGAAACTACCACAGCATTTTAAGTAGCAGCAAAACGAAGAGCATGAACATAGAGTGCACATCCCTTACCAATGTTCTCTCTAGGCTGCACATAGATCAAAAGGAAATTTTAAAAGGCCTCTGATCTGCATGTCCCCCCATCTTGTTCATGCAGATGGGCTTACAATTTAAAAATGAAATGGAGATTGAAAGAAGAGCAGCCCACCCCCCACTATCATGAAAAAAACCCAACTGTTCTCAATCAAGGATATATAGACCTAAGTAAAATGTACCCCATTGAGGTCCCAGTCCTCCCCAGGCTCCATCCCCAAATCTCCAGGAGTTACCCAACCTGTATTGGGCCACCCCTCACCCCCCATTCCCCCAGAGGTGGACAGGGGGAACCTGGCAACCCTAACTAGGGATGTTTTAACAAGGGAGGGAAGGAGGGAGGCGAGAGGTGGAAAGAAAGCAAATAGATGGGAAGAGAGGAAGGAAGGAAGGAAAGAAGGGGGGAGGGAGGGAGGGAGGGGAGAAATGAAAAGAAAGAAAATAGAAATCCCTCTCCATAATTTATCCAGGAGTTCAGGGAGAGTTGGTCTTGAATGTATGCATTTAAACTCTTCGAGGTTTCACCTGCCCCCCTCCCTTCATGGGCTGTGTGTGCGATTTCAGTGATTGTAAACTGCTGATTCCTGGCTTTCCTAATATCCTCTCTCGTCAAGGGAAGGGGTGGAGCTCAACAAAGAACTCAGAAGAGTCTCCTCTTGGAGGAAATAAAAGGCTCTGGTGGCACAAGGCTGCAGGAAAGGTGCCCGGGCACCCAGCCGCCCAGAGATCCTCCATGGATGCTGGCCTCCCCCCTCCTGACCTCCCTGTGTGGCTCTGCAAGGCAAGCCTTGTGTGTGTGGGGAAACAGAAGAACAAGTGCACAGGGCGCCCAGCCGTCCCAAGGCTGGCAATCCTCCATGGATACTGGCCTCCCCCCCAACCTCCTCACATGGTTCTCTGCAAGGCAAACCTTGCAAGGAGTGGGAAAACAACAGCAGCAGCACGAGGCTGCAGGAAAGGTGCCCAAGAGTCCAGCCGCCCCAAGGCAGGCAAACCTCCATGGATGCTGGCCTCCCCCCCACTTCCCCCACCTCCTGACCTCCTGCAAGCCTTGCAGGGAGAGAGGGAAAAAAGGGTGCAGGGTGCCCAGCCTCCCCGAGGCCGGCAATCCTCCAAGGATACCAGCCTCTCCCCCCCACCTCCTTGCATGGCTCTCTGCAAGGCAAGCCTTGCAGGGAGCAGGAAAACAAGAGCAGCGGCACAAGGCCACAGGAAAGGTGCTTGGGCACCCAGCCCCTCCGAGGCTGGCCTCAGCCAGCCAGCCTGGGCACTCTCTGCCTAGTGCCCACCACCCCACCCCTGAAAACATCACCCCGTCGCTGGAGCCCCAGGACAGCTCCTTACCTTTCTGCGCGGGAAAGCTGAAAGCACTGAAAACATGTGCAGCCCCCAGCTCCACCAGGCCCAACTGAGGGTTTCTGGGAGCTGGGGCTTAGCTTTCAGGAAGCAAGCCTTGAGTTTCCTGCCATCCCACCTGAAGTCTCAGAAAGCGGAGGGAAAACCCCTCCGCTTTCAAAATGGGTTGGGGGTGGCGTGGGGTGGTAGTGGCAAGGCTTGTGAGCCTGGCTGCTCGGGGGGGCTCAGTCACCCCTGGAAAATTTCGGAGGTAGCCTCAGCCCTCAAGCCCCCCTGAAGTTGACACCTATGCTTAGGGCGATCCCAGCAAGGGGCTGTCAAGGCAAGTGAGAAGCAGAGGTGGTTTGGCATTGCCTTCCTCTGCAGAGTCTTCCTTGGTGGTCTCCCATCCCAGACTTAGGGCGACCCCAGCAAGGGGCTGTCAAGGCAAGTGAGAAGCAGAGGTGGTTTGGCATTGCCTTCCTCTGCAGAGTCTTCCTTGGTGGTCTCCCATCCCAGACTTAGGGCGACCCCAGCAAGGGGCTGTCAAGGCAAGTGAGAAGCAGAGGTGGTTTGCCATTGCCTTCCTATGCAGAGTCTTCTTTGGTGGTCTCCCATCCAAGCACTGACACTGTTTCGCTTCCAAGATCTGACAAGATTAGGCACCACCACGCTGCCTTCCCTCCCAAAGTAGATATTCTTCCGCATAGATCTGCCTCCATGCTATCCCATCTGTAGATTTTATTGATCACTCCTCTGCTTACATCTCTCCCGCCTTGTTAAAAAGCAATCTGTTTTGTCACTCCTTGGCCTTTTGACTAAGATCAAGCGTGCTATCGGCTCTTACAAGTTTAAAAAAGGAACTTTTAAAGGCCAAGCACTCCCCTAGAAGAATCTTCATAAATATTGCAAGAAAAGTATTGGCAGGGAAGTGGCGCCATATATGAAATGAACTTTAAAATTCTGTTAGGGAGGATGAAACCGGGAACATCAAAGCCAGCTGAAGAAGACCTGGATTGACCATCTGCCCTGCCCTTTTGACAGGTGATGTAAAACCAGGGAGTGACCCTTGGCTTTTAGCTTGTGGCCTTCTGGGTACCCACTGTGGCAAAGGCTGTGAATAGCAGATGCCAGAGATGACAATTGTCTATGTATACTAAATTAGACATACTTAGATATATGTAAGAATACACAGTAGAGAAATGATCAGCACAAAGTTTACAAATTAAACAATAAAGTTTGAATATGTAATAAGAGCTGTGGTCACATGTGCCAGATAATGGGGGGGGAAGCAAAGCTATTTGCTCCATAGTGATTTGACCCGCCACTGTGTGATCCGACACAATGGTGGATGAATCGGGGTTTTTTCTTCGCCGCGTGTTTCCGGTGCACTTCAACGAGGGATCACTGACGCAACGGGAGCGCATTGGAGTGATCACATGGGACAGTCTGTCTGCGGCCTGTCACAAACCATTTGATACTGCACTTTCCCAGGTATTTTTTAACTCTGCTTCTTCGGTGGAGAGAAACGGTTTGCCGACGGGTGTGGGATGCTTGCCAGATGTTCTCGTGTGATCGCACCCTTAAAATCCACCCGACACTCGTGCCTGTTGTGCGGCTAATTCTGCATGTGATTGGGGCCAAAGTTCCAATAAAGTTCAACGAAGTTTCTGGATATGAGCTTCGTTTTGACTGTCTTCTTCAAAGATGCAGATATACTATTAACGTTTTCTTTCATTTGTATCTGCAGACAATTTTATATCTTCGTTCAGTTTTCAGAGTTCAATAGGACTCCAAAATGTTTCAGAGAATTACTTGGCTTTCTTAATGGGCAACCAGTCACAGTTTTCAGAAAAGCCACTCCATCATATTACTGAGTTGGTAAGAAAACCTTAATAGTATATATGCATCTTTGAAGAAGACAGTCAAAACAAAGCTCATATCCGGAATCTTCGTTGAAATTTAGTGGAACTTTATAGAAATTTATTACATATCTGAACCTTATTTTTTATTTGTAAACTCTGTGCTGATCATTCCTGTACTGTATATTCTTGCATATATCTAAGATAAGTACATCTCATTTAGTGTATATATAGACAATTGTCATCTCTAGCATCCAGGGCCGGCTCCAAGTGTCTGGGTGCCCTAGGCAGGACAGCCTGGGGCGCCCCCCACTGGGGATGCCAACCTCCTGGTGGGGCCTGGAGACTGGGGGCGGCGGCGGAGCACTGGCTTTCCTGGAGGCTCCGCAGCTGTGGGGCCCCCAGGAAAGTCAGGGAAGGGGGTGGGGGGTCTGGCCGCCCCCCTCCCAGCGCCGGCTTTTCTGGGGCCTCTGCGGCTGCGGGACCCCAGGAAAGCCAGGAAGGGGGTGGGGGGTCTAGCCGCCACCCCCTCCCTCCCAGTGCTGGCTTTCCTGGGGGCTCCACGGCTATGGGAGTGCTGCAGGTCCCTAGCCACGATTTTGTGGCTTGTGGGGCACATTTTTTTTTCTGGTGGGGCTGAATTTCTCAGTGCAGTGAAGAAAAGCCACCCAGCCAATAGAGTGCTGTTACCAGGATAGATCTCTAAATTGCAGTTTCAAGATGGGCTCCCCTCAAAACAATAAACAAAGAAACACAAGAAAATAAATGGTGGGAAATGCTATAACCTAAAGGTTACTATAGAGTGGGTGATATGTTCAGTGTGGGGATTCTAAAATCACTACAGGAAATAACAGATGAGATAGGTGAAAAATACTGGTTAAAAACAGCAGGGCTATTTCAGATAGTTAGAAATATTAGCGAAAAGGAAGACCTCTGGATAGACGCACCAATGGAAGAAATATACAAAGAAATGGCTAAGCAAAAGAAGGGTCTAGTAGGAAAAATACACAAAAAAATGTTAACAAATAAAAATAAAACAATAGAGTATCTACAAAAGAGATGGAGCCATGAAGGTCAGATAACAGAGAGGATGGTTGATAAAATTATGAAAGGAGTGGAAGAGATTAAGGTAACCAAATTTAAAGAACTTGAATACAAGTTTCTCACAAAATGGTATAAGACACCAGCACAGCTAGCTAATATGATTCCAGGTCTGAGCGCCTTGTGCTGGCATTGCAAACATTCTAAAGGCTGGTACGCGCACATGTGGTGGGAATGTGCAGAAGTAAAGACCTTTTGGAAAGAAATCACTGAAATCATTAGAAAAGTATGCAATATAACATTACCCATAGATTTTAACTTAATGTTGTTAAGTACAGTAGGAAGCCTGTTGCTGGATAAGACCACTCAAAATTTAGTTAAGGCTATGATTACTGGCGGGAAAGGCGGTCATCGCTCTGGGTTGGAAAGACAAAGGTAAATGGACAATAGAAATCTGGCACAAATATTTGTTTGATTTCATACATTCGGATATCGTGGCGTTAATTAACAAAGGAATATCATGGGAAGAAAAATCCATGGAAATCAAGACCAGATGGATGACCTACCTAAACTGGATACTGAAAGAAAGAAGGAAGGACATTCGGTGGAAGATCAAGACTCTGTGCCCATGGCTGGGGGGAAAAGACTAAGACAAAAAGAGAGGGAGGGAGGGAGGGAAGGAGGAAAGGGGAGAAAATGTAACAGACTAAATAACCAATAAAACATTTTGCAGGATTCATCACACCCTGAACATTCCTTGTTTGAATTGCTGCCTTCGGGCAGAAGATATAAGACAATTAAAGCAAGGACAAACAGATTAAAAAACAGTTTCTACTCTAGAGCCATCATTGCCTTAAATGCTGTATGAAATCGGATTGGGTGACATCAGTGGTTCAGTTGTTATGTGAATTTTAAGTGTGAGTGTGTATGATTATTGTTGTAGATCACCGAGAGGATTGCAGTTTAATTTCGTTGTACTATGTACAATGACAATAAAGTATATCATTATCAATAATAATAATAATAATAATAATGATAATGATAATGATAATGATAATGATAATGATGATGATGATGATGATGATGATGATGATGATGATGATGATGATAATAATAATAATAAATTAATGGGAAAAAGATCTCTAAACTGCAAGCTGTCAACCACTTTAGATGACAGTTCTCAGCTGCTGCAAGTTAATCACTTCTCCCAGCCTAAGCAACAATTCTGAGAACAAGCCGGCAGGTGGGGGTGACGACTTCTATAGTCAAGAAAGCAAACAGGCAGGAAAACTCTCTTAAAGGAGACCAGTTTTTTGACACAGAGTTAGGAGGGATCCCAGAGGTCACCTACTCCAACCCCTTTGCTCAGTGCGGGAATTAGTCAACTACAGCACCCCACTCTGCTTAAAGGAGCATGTGCCCTATAAAAAAATGTTTTAAAATGATTGAAAAAGCATTTGCAGGAGAAGTTCTTGTGGGGCTGCGCCTTTAAGAAAGCAAGCAGAGGCCCCTAAAGCTCCACTGTAGCTACAGGCCTAGTGTGGAGTCTGGGACTTATTTATATCCTGTTTTCCTCCCTGTTGGATGCAAAGCAGCTTAGAACTTCCTTCTCCCCTGGTCCATTTTCTCCCAAGAAGAATCCTGTGAGATAGGCCATTTGGATAGTGTGTGATGGGCCTGACGTTGGGTTTCCAACCTCTGGGTGGGAGTATCAAGGCACAAAAAGGGGACCCTCGGTGCACGGATACTCAAACAGGAAAAAACCGATCAGAGTATATAATAACATAGCTGTCAAACAATATTGTGAGATAATCTCAAATAGGATTTTGTAATGTTCAATAACTTTTACAATATACTGGTAAGTATGGCACAAGCGATTTTAACAAGACATTCAATATACGGAAATTCCACTCTTCATATAAAAATCCCACTGAGTATCAATCGTATGGGAGCGTAGGCCTGTGGCCAAAGCAGCCTTAGGTTTTATATGACAACCGAGAAGCGCACCAGCGCTCAAGACACACCACAGTCCATACAAATCCTAAAGGGGAGAACAGCTACTCACTCTCAGATAATCCAGAGATGTGCCTCCGGCTTAACAGCATGTTCCGGCAATTCTTCCTCGAAGCCGCAACAGAAAGTATCTCCCTTTCATTGTTTGGAACCCATGCCTATAATACAGACCTCAGAACAGCTTTTTCCAAATGCTAATAACCGTGGCTTCAGCCTTCTCTTTGGAAAAGCTGTTCTAAGATATGGACGCAAGCCCATGTTCCGTAGAGTTGATACTTCGGTCGTACTTACCCGTATACCGTAAAAGTGATTGAACATTACAAAATCATATTTGCGATTATTTGACAATGTTTTTTGATGGCTATATTGTGATATACTTGGTGATGGTTTTTTTCTGTTTGGGTAACCTCTAGGTGGGGCCTGGATATCTCCCAGAATTACAGTCAATCTCCAGCCGACAGAGATCAGTTCCCCTGGAGAAAATGGCTGCCTTTGGAGGGTGGAGTCTATAGAATTACACTCTGCAGAGGTCCCTTGCCTCTGCAAACCCCGCCTTCCCTAAGCTCCACCCCTGGAGAAAATGGCTGCTTTGGGGAGGCGGGTGGACTCTCTGGGATTATGCTCTGCTGAAACCCCTCCCCTCCTCAAACCCTGCCCTCCTTAAGCTCCATCCCCAAATCTCCAGGAATTTCCAAATCCAGAGTTGTCAACCCTAGCCGGAGGTCACCCAGTCAGCCAATGATTGACAGCTCTAGCAAAGACCCACCTATAACACAATGGTTACAGAGGCCATTGAGATGCCATTTATTCCCATTCCCACTCCGCCCACTCTAGTTGTCAGCCACTGGCAGCTGTAGCCAAGAAAATTTGCCCGATTTAGGGATGCCAGCCTCCAGGTGGGACCTGGGGATCCCCCGGAATTACAGCTCATCTCCAGAATACAGAGATCAGTTCCCCTGGAGAAAATGGATGGTCTGGAGGGTGGACTTTATATGGCTGTGTATTTCACTAGAAGAAGAAGAAGAAGAGTTTGGACTTATACCCCGCCCTTCACTGCCCAAAGGCGTCTTAGAGCGGGTTACAAACTCCTTTCCCTTCTCCTCCCCACAACAGATGCCCTGTGAGGTAGGTGGGGCTGAGAGAACTTCTGACAGAAACTGTCCTTGAGAGAACAGCTGTGCCAGAGCTTGTGACTGACCCAAGGTCACATCAGCAGGTGCAAGTGGAGGAGTGGGGGAATCAAACCTGGTTCTCCCAGATTAGAGTCCGCACACTTAACTACTACACCAAACTGGCTCTAAGGTCCCCGTCCTCCCCAGGCTTCACCCCCAAATCTCTAGGAGTTTCCCAACCTGGATCTGGCAACCCGACCCTCCCATCCACCCTGCCGGTGGCTGGGGACAGGACACCTGGCAACCCTTCACCCAATACAGGGCTGCGTATCTCTTTTGCATTCAGAGCATTTTCCTTCCTCCTCTTCGTATTCCAGTCACGAGAACGGAATACGCTCCGTTTTAATGAGTTACTCTTTTTAATGCCTGCTTTTTAAATCCCTCTTAATTGTATGCTTGATTTTTAAATACATTTTGCATATAATAATTCCTCTAATACAGTTCCTAATTATGGGAATCCGACTCTTCTAATTGCGTCTCATATTAGATTCCCCCTCAGCAAGCCTTATTGCAAAACGTGGAGGGGTTTTAAAATCCGAATAATAAGAGGTTCTTGCTCATTTGCACCGTCAGTGTTTTCCCTGTTGGTTAATCTGAGCCAAGGCTCACCTAAACACCTTGATGCAGGGCATCTTATGGCCACCTGTCACTAAGAACATAAGAACGTAAGAGAAGCCCATCTTGGATCAGGCCAATGGCCCATCCAGTCCAACACTGTGTGTCACACAGTGGCCAAAAAGACCAGGTGCCATCAGGAGGGGCCAGGACACTAGAAGCCCTCCCAATGTTGACCCCCCCCAAGCACCAAGAATACAAAGCATCACTTGCCCCAGAGTCCCTAGCTGTACCTTGTGGCTCATAGCCACTGATGGACCTCTGTTCCATATGTTTATCTAACTCCCTCTTGAAGCCGTCCATGCTTGTAGCTGCCACCACCTCCTGTGGCAGTGAATTCCATGTCTTAATCATTCTTTGGGTGAAGAAGGACTTCCTTTTATCCATTCTAACCCGACTGCTCAGCAATTTCACGGAGTGCCCACAAGTTCTTGTATTATGAGAAAGGGAGAAAAGTACCTCTTCCTCTACCTGCTCTATCCCATACATGTCAGCAATTGTTTAGGATAGGTGAAGTCAAAGGGTACCTGGCATGCTGAAAGCAGGGTCCACGTCTATTGCTGGAAAGGCTGATTTCCCATTGTGCGGAGGTTGCCTCAGAACCAGGATGGGTGGCAGCGTGTCACCTAGGGTTGCCAACATCCAGATTGAACCTGGAGATCTGACATTACAACTGATTAAGGTTGCCAAGCCCAAATTTTGGAAATACCGGGAGATTTAAGGGTAAAGCCTGGGAGACTGGTTTGGAAGGTGGAATCTGCAACATCATACTCTGCTGATGAAAATCATTACCTCCTCCCTAATGGAGGGTGGTTCTCCCAAGGCCTTTGAAAGAGGCAGTTTTTAGACCTCTGCTCAAAATCCCTTCATTGGCTCGGGATGAGGTCGCCAAGTACAGCCAGAATCCCATTTACCTTTTCTAGCTCAGAAAAGGTAGAGCTGGCCACTTCCCCATAGTACCCTCAGTGACCCCCACAGTAGTAGGGTTGTCAGTCTCCAGGTGGGGCCTGGAGATCTGCCAGTATTACAATTGATCTCCAACCTACAGAGATCAATTCCCTTGGAGAAAAGGGCTGCTGGTGAGAGCCAGTTTGGTGTAGTGGTAAAGTGCATGGACCCTAATCTGGGAGAACTAGGTTTGATTCCCCACTCCTCCGTGCAGCTGCTGGTGTGACCTTGGGTCAGTCACAAGTTCTTTCAGAGCTGTTGTCTCATGAGCAGTCCTCGAAAGAGCTCTCTCAGCCCCACCTACCTCACAGGGTGGCTGTTGTGGGGAGGGGAAGGGATTATAAACTGCTCTGAGATTCCTTTGGGTAGTGAAAGGTGGGGTATAAATTCAATCTCCTCCTCCTCCTCCTCCAAAACAGCCAGTGGGAGATTGAGCAGAAGCCTGCTGAGGGCACCCAACTAAGACAAGAGAAGAAGAGAAGAGAAGAAGAGATTGGATTTATACTGTGCCCTTCACTCAGAGTCTCAGAGTGGTTTACAAACTCCTTTCCCTTCCCCTCCCCACAACAGACACCCTGTGAGGTAGGCAGGGCTGAGAGAGCTCTTTCAAAGATTGCCCTTGAGAGAACAGCTCTGACAGAACTTTGGGTTGCCCAAGGTCATCCAACAGTTGCAAGTGGAGGCGTGGGGAATCAAACCTGGTTCTCCCAGATTAGAGTCTGCACACTTAACCATTACACCAAACTGGCTCTACACTACTGTACCAAATTAGCATCCCTACATCCTGCACAATGAAGGGCTGCCAAACCTGATTTCTGCCAGGCTGCAGTCCTAAACACACTCAAAAGGCAGGAAGCTGCTTTTGTGATAAGCTTATATGCAGGGCTTGATTCTGAAGTTCTGAGTGACGGTGCTGAGACTCGTACTACATCCAACTCAGATTCTTGGGGGAGGGGGTAAAAACTAGCATGGAAGGAGGCAGCATGACAGGAGGAGTGGAAGGGTTCGGTGGGATCCTGAGCGGAAGCCCGACAAAGGCGCCTGGAGGTGGGGCGAGGGACCCGGGCAGGTGGTGGAGGTGGCACTTCAAGTTTCTGCCCATGTATGAGACCTGCTCTGGGGAGAAGTAAGGCAGTGGCTTCGGGGCAGAGGGGGAAATGTGCTGCCATCATGCTTGCTTTGCTTCCCTGACCTTTTCCCCCAGCGGTCTGAGTTTAGCGTTAAACTGATAACGCTAGACTCGTGCAGCTTTTTAAAAAAATTAAAATGTAACACATCCGGCAGAAGGTGCAGAGTGGCGGAACGACCTCGAGATGGGTGGGGGAGTGGCCTCTGAGAGGCAGAAAAGGGAGGAGGGGGGAAATCCATGGGAATCTGTCTGCTTTTGAATTTTACCTATGGCTTTGGAGCGAAGCAAGGGGAAAGACCGCCACAAAACCAGTCTGAGAAATCCAAGGAAAACTGTGAGCAGAAAGTGAACTGCACACTAAAGGGGGTGGAGAACAGTGCAGAATGAAAAAGAAAACCCAATGGACATGCACAGTGGGGGGGAATGCAGAATGACACACACACACAAACCACAATGGTGATGCATGGTGAAAGTGAGGGGAAAGACCAGTGCATAATAGGCTCATGCGAGTGAGCTTCTGAAGGTATTTAAAGGGCTCGCAGTCCCTTTAAATGCCTTCCCCAAGCTGAAAGTTAACTCTGAGGGCATTTAAAAAAGATTGAGAGCTGTTTAAATGCCCTTTAACTGTGGCTATCCAGCATCCCCAGATAATTCCGAATATTTTCAGGATTATCTGAGAACGGTTATATCAGATAACCGAAAAAGGACTCTGATCTGTATTTGGCTAAGAAAATATGCGAAAAATACCAATAAGGTATTTGGGGGTATTTTTTTCAACTCAGATACAGCTGAATGTACATCCCTAGTGGCAAACCAAACCAGGTCCAAAGTCAATGTAGGAGCAAGTGAAGAAGAAAAATCAGACACTAGCAGTAAAAATGTGCAGCAAGCCAGTAATGACTCTGAAAGCTATGAGGATGTTCTATACCTAAATTTCCAAACCATGATGTTCACATAGTGGGAGATAACTCCAAAGTCTGGTACATACCCTACTGTACTGCTTTCTCGAAACACCAACTAGATTTATCACCCAGTGCCTAAGTCAATCTGCCTGTGTCACCAATAACACTCTCAGGGTGCGTTCAGACAGCATGGTGGAGCAGTTTAAATGGCTCCAGTCCAATGCATTTTTTTTTTAAATCTGGAGAATCGCGATCACACTGACTTCCTCGCTCCGGCTCCCGCCGTCCACACGCAGGTGGAGTTTTTTTCCTCTCAGTCTGAGCATGCGCACAGGCAGCCCTTTCTAGAGCTAAAATTTTCGCGCGTGCGCAGAACAGCAATTTCCACACGTCCCTTTAAACTTTAAATGAAGTTAAATGAAGACTTCTCTTTAAATTTTCACTCCGGAACTGGCCTCCTGAGATCCCGGACTTGTTTAAATGCTTAAATCAGGCACCATTAAAGCTTTTCTTTCATTAACTTAGGAGTGGAGCTCCGCCCAAGCACATACCACCAAGGCATTAAAAAAATGGCAGACTAAAAGCGGGAGCCTGAGGCAGCTTCCCAGAGGGGAGGGGGGTTGAAGCACCCAGAAATGGCTCGATGGAGCGATCAGACGTTAGGAAAGTGCGGCTCGAAACAGAGAATTGGGAAAACACCACTTGGTAAGTGGTATCAAAAGACTCCGTTTCAAAGGGGATTTGCTCCAGAAAGCCACGGCTGGGGACGGTGTGCAGATGTTGGACGTGTGAACGTGCACATAAAATCTGTTCCTGAGGCGTGCTGAAAGTGGCTCAAACGGAGTGTCTGAATGCACCCTCAGCTATTTTCCGATTCTTAAACCTTTTTGGTCCAGAAATAACCACAGTGGTGGGAAATACAGCTGACTTAATGGTGACCCGAACAGGGTTTTCAAGGCAAGTGACGAACAGCGGTGGTTTGCCAGTGCCTGCCTCTGTGCGGCTGCGGTCACACACACACCAAATAATCCACTCTCAATCTACTTTCAAACGGGATTTTTACTGTGTGAACTGGCATAATCCAGTTGGAACATGGATTGAAAGTGGATTATTTAGTGTGTGTGTGACCGCCGCCTGTAGCAGCAACCCTGGACTTTCTAACCAGTGCTGACCCTGCTTAGCTTTCTAGGATCTGACGGGATCAAGCTAAACCGGCCCATCCAAGTCAGGGAAGAAGGAACCATAGCCCAATTATGGCCCTGGTCATACAGGCCAGAAAATGCAGGGGGGAGGCGTGGCAGTTCGCCCCGGAGCAAAATAAGGTGCGATAACCCGATCACATGGGCCACCGGGTTGCCACGCTCCAGCTCTGAGTGCCGATCACACCATGCTGCTGCAGCGCGGCAAAAAAGCGGTGCAGCAGACCACGCAAGCCGCGCTGTTGCAAAGTGCGCATGTGCCGTTGGGGGGGCGGGCCGCTGCCAGTGTCTTGCATATGCGCATGCCTCATTCAGCATTGATGTGCATCCCATGGAAACTTACAACATCCAGAAACCCCGAGACATGGGCCAGCATCGGAAGCCGCGGGATACTGGTGCTCCCGCGATCAGACGCCAGCCTTTGCCCCGGGGTTTCCGGAAACTAGTACTTCGACCCTAGTAGTTTTTTACTCTGCATTTTCCATGGGAAGCCGCAGGTTGGCCACGGGAGTGCTACGCCTCCCAGATATGCTCGTATGATCGCGTACAGAAAGTCCGCAGGGCTACCGTGCCTTCAGCGGGGCAAATGCTCCGTGTGAATGGGGCCTATTTCTAGTAAGACCTTCCCTGCCCTCCTCAGTGGTAAAGGATGCCGGGTTTGTCAATCTCCATTTCTTTTCTTCTCTCTCTTCGCCTCCTATCTTCTAAGAACAGAAGCTATGCCTATTCATCTCTCTTTACATTCCTGGTTCCTGCGATTCCATTTTTTTTTTTTTTTTTGGTCTCATGGGCGTCATGCGGCTGCCGCCTTAGGAAACCCATTGTTTACAGCTTTCCGAATCAACTTCCAGCCCCCGAATCTCGATGGACTGGAGGCTTGGAATGAAAAGAGCAAGTCAATCCGTACCCGTCGTCTCTGTGTGAATAAGAAGGCCGTCATTCGGCTGCGAGGTGTGTCTTTGCCGATTCCGAAAATAAACCATTCTGAAAAGGATGGAGGCTTTGGTACACTTAATAAGTAGGAGAGGCGCTCTTAATAAGAGAGAAAAATGTATAGCAGCTGTAATGAAGAACTGGTTCATGGCCAATGGCTTTGTATTTGACCTCACCGATTGCGCTCATGGACCTTGTGGGGTTTCACGACTGCTTGGAACAGGATGGAATAATGGAACGTGCTGAGAATTACCGGTGTTTTTCCATGAATACATTTATTTATGGTGCTGGCCTGACCCTCTGTCATTGAAATTTTTAAGAAAGTTTGGGTAGAAGGAAGTGACATGTAATGACCACAATGCTGCCTTGTAATTTTCCCCTCTGACTTTAAATGCAACCTTGATTAGTTGCTGTAGATTTTCTGGGTTGTGTGGCCGTGGCCTTGGCATTGTAGGACCTGACGTTTTGCCAGCAGCTGTGACTGGCATCCTCAGAGGTATAACACAGAAATAGGGAATACTCTCTGTGTCAAGGTGAGAAGGAAAATGGTAGGCAGGTCATTTATATCTACCCTGGAAGGTGGGGTAGTGCTGAGTCATTATCTTGTAGGGGTTCCCCAGGCTATGAACATGCTAATGGAGGAGCTTTCCTGAGGAGGTTCTTTTGTCTATGGATTGTTTCCTGAGGAGGTTTCCTGAGGAGGTTCTTTTGTGTGTGGAATGGCTCTGGAAACTCTAATCTTATCTGTAGTGCTATTGTCAGCTGTAGAGCATTTTAT
>JAPDNY010001494.1:0-15095 GCA_029375565.1 Gekko gecko | reverse complement strand
CCCTGGTGGCGAACCTATGGCACGGGTGCCAGAGGTGGCACTCGGAGTCCTCTCTGTGGGCGCGGGCGAGGAGGCAGCTGAGCCTGCTTATTATGCTGCTGCAGCTGCTGCACCAGCCGGCCCTAGGCTAAACCGTGAGCCCTGGTTGGAAAGCAAATACCACACATGAGAGGAAAAGACATGCAAACCCCCCGTGCAGGCGCCCTGCTTGTTGACATGAGGGAGGGAGAAGAGGGGAATCGCTTTCTCCGCGGGCTCCACCTTCCTCACAGCCTGACACCAACCCACAATCCCTGCCTCCTCAAAGCCCAGGAGCTGCTCAGCAAGGAATCCCCAAAGCCTGACCGTGCCCCCTTAGCCCGGGAAACCACGGCAACTCCCCTTCCTTTGCAAATACGCGCTCCAATCCATGCCCCTTCTGCCCCAGAGGAGTGAGGCTGAGCATTCCCAGGGATGCCCACTCAGGCTCGTTGCCAAAAGTTGCATCTGCGTGAGTGCGCCACTTCAGTTTCCAAACCCGCCTTCTTTGGGGAGGTGTGCTATTCCTCTTCCCCCTCCTCCCTCTTTGGCTCTCTGCATGGTCTCTCTCGCTGCGCCTTCCAGTGTCCTGTGCTGTAACCTGGAGTCCAAAAAACTTTAGTACCCACCCCCTTCGCTTCCTTTCGGGGCTGCCCCGCTGTTTTGGGTGGCATGTCTTGTGCGCCTGCTCAGAGGCTGTGATTAGAAGGGCTGTTCAAGGAGTTGGACATGGAGACTGTTTTGGAGCTGGTGCTGCAGGAGGGGGTGGCAGCCAGTGCTGTGGTGAGGTGGCTCAAAGCGAGCCAGAGCTCCCGCCCTGTGGAGGTAAGGTGTAGCACCCCTCCCCCCCAAATTATAGCTTCCTAAGAGCTTCCAGAGAATCACACATAGGGCAACCCCCCCGCCCGCCATGATGAAAGACTGTCCCTGAACTTCAGAGCTCCTGACTCTCCAGCGATGAGCTGGGGCAGAGGGATGAGGCAGAAATGAATAGCCGCTTCAAAAGCAGTACCCGATCTTGTGCATACTTATTCAAAATTAAGCACCACTGAGACAAACGAACTTGCTTTCAAGTATGAGAGCATAGGATTGCGCCTTTAGTCAGATTGTAAATTTGCTCTGGCTTTTCACACTCATGGGAATAACTAAAATGCCGTTTGGAGGAGCCGTGTAGGAGGGCAGATGTATGGGATGTACTAAAAGGAAGGACAGGATTGCCCATTGGAAACAATAGGAAACACTTGAAGGCCCACTGGAAATAATGGGAGACAGGAATGCCAATTGACTTGCATGGGCTTCATTGAAATACATTATACTACGAGTTGCAATAAAAATGTGAAATGGATTTTCCATTAGGGTCTCTGGGCCCAAATACGCTACTCTGGGAATGGAATGATAGACCACAGAGTGGAATGACAGCCCCAGGCTGTAGCAGGGTGTTCAAGAACTGGAATGACAGGTCCCAGAGTGGAATGATAGCCCCAGGGTGGAGCAGGAATGTTCAGGGACTGGGATGAGAGACCACAGAGTGGAATGACAGCCCCAGGGTGAGCAGGAGTGTTCTGGGACTGGAATGAGAGACCACGGAGTGAAATGAGCGGCCCCAGGGTGGAGCAGGAGTGTTCAGGGACTGGAATGAGAGACCACGGAATAGAATGACGGCCCCAGGGTGTAGCAGGAGTGTTCTGTGACTGGAATGAGAGACCATGGAGTGGAATGACAGCCCCTGGGTGTAGCAGGAGTGTTCTGCTACACCCAGGGGCTGTCATTCCACTCTGGAGTCTCTCATTCCAGTTCCAGAACACTCCTGCCCCAGGGGCTGTCATTCCACTCCGTGGTCTCTCATTCCATGCAGCCTTGATATGCTTTGGGGGTGGGTCACCTGGTTGAAGTGCTCAAGTTGAAGTGCTTTATTTGTCATCGGTCAAGATTTGCAGGATCAAAATTTAATTTACTTCGAATCAATCTAGAAGTGGCAGATTCCACTGAGTGTGCTGTTTTTCTGTCTCTTTCTCATGGAAGAGGGAAGAGGGCTGTCACTTTAGGTGTGAAAATGTGTAAGATCATGTTGAGAAAGACAGACCAGGTAAATAGGAGGGTCCTGTCCTGTACTAACTGGAAGGAGTTTGTGTGTATGACGTCAAATGCAAACTTCATGCCAAATGCAAACTTTTACCTTTCAGTAAAAAGCTGTTTGTATAATTGAAAGCTCTCTTATTGTGCTTTTCTTTTAAGACAAAAGATGTTAATGAATTGTTTTTTCTAAACTAAAACCTCAGTATTCTGGTTAAATTGCCGTGTTGGCACTTTGCAATAAATAAGTGGGATTTGGATTGCAGTTTGGGCACTTGGTCTCTAAAAGGTTCGCCATCACTGGTCTAGGGAGTAATTTTTTTTTTTTTACTAGCATGTCATAACAATTGCTAGCACGCTGGTGACTGTGAAGTTGGTAGGGTACTCTCCCATCACTGTATATGTTTTTTAAGATGGGCAGCCATGCTAGTCTGTCTGTTGCAGTAGAAAAGAGCAAGAGTCCAGTAGAACCTTAAAGACTGACAAAATTTGCGGCAGGGTCGGAGTTTTCCATGACTCACAGAAGCTCATACCCTTATACAAATTTTATTTAGTCTTTAAGGTGCTTCTGGTCTCTTGCTCTTTTCTACGTTTTTAAAAGATTGCAGGGCTTTATCAATACCATTACAAAGCAATACTGCTCCCTATGGAAGAGAATTGCCTGACCAACCTTGGTACCAATACACAAGACTATCTTAGATTAGCCATTCAGAAACCCCAAGTGAGTTTTTTATCTAACCATCTTGGGCTAGAGAAGGCGAAGGGAGAACAGAATGTTTAAGTATGCTGTGTGACAGAAGGTAACAGGAACGGTGGTCTCCGGAATGAAGATTCCATTTCGACTCTAAAGGAGTCTTCTTCCAACCCGAAGTTAAGTTATATGGATGAGTCAAATCATTTCAAAATCACACTCCTTTAAGGCCATTCTGAGCAGTTTCAATACTCCATTTAACCAGTTATAACAGGGAGGAAACTTCCTAATATGAATGAATCAATCTTCAATCTCCAGTAAAATGGTTACTATGTTTGTGTTTCTTGTTATTTAAAGAGACAATTTCTATGAAGCTTTGTTATCACAGTAAGTATGCTGTGCGCTAAGTAACATTGTGATTCGTGCAGCTGCAAAACATACACAAAAGAGAACTGCTGGGTTACCCAAGAGGGATCGTGTGGTGGTGGGTAGGCACCTAATATTATTGATAAGTTTCTTTTTTTGAAGGCAATAATCTTTGTGAATAGTTTCTGGGTCTCACTCACTCCTGATTAGTCATCTTTGCACTTGATTTGGCCTCAAGGAGGATTACAAAAGAAATGTAACCCCCAAATCCTATCATAGTTTATGTTCAGGCTGTCCTGTTTCCCCCTGCCCCCCACTTCCCACTGTAATGGACGAAACCACTGTGTGGTGGTGGTGGTCATGGTGCAATCTTGCCTTCCAAAGCTATCCAGTACACACCCAAGTCTCCCTAGGCCTAGTCCAGCACTAATTATTATGCCACACTGGTGAATCCACTGCACGGTGAGACCGCCACTGAATCACGCCATGGGATTTATCACAAAGCAGAAGGGGAGGGAAGAGGAATCTAACCAAGCCAAGAAGTATGGGGCATGGTAGCCTGGGGAGGCTGCAGTTTGGGGAGGGAACTCGGTAGGGATAGAATGTCATAGAGTCTGTTCTCTGATGCTGCCATTTTAGTGGAACTGATCTCTGTAGTCTGGAGAACAGTTGTAATTCTGGGAGAACTCCAGCCCCCCGCCCCCCGAAGGTCGATAAATCTAACGCCATGATGTGAATGCCCCGAGAACCGCAGCACCTCCAGTAGGTTCACCTGTTCCCTCCCCACATTGATAGGCTTGTTTTAAAAACTTTAGTGACCCTATCAGTAACAAACCATGCAGTCTGTCGTTGCCGGAAAGACTTATTTTCAAGAACTGTCCTCTTCAGATTTTTTTAAAAATGAGGGAGTTAAAAAACAACAACCCTAGGAACTAGGTGGCATTTACTGCAACAGATGCAAGTTTCTCCTCCAAGTGAGAATAAAATGCAGAAGAGACTAGGTATGCCAGGCACATGGTATACTGGCTGTAGATGAAAATGCAGCAGCTGAATGCTTTCCAGAACAGCATGTACTTGGACTGCTGTTAAAGAAAAGAAGGCCTTCAAAAGTGTGAGGTAAACAACATAGTTATATGGTAGTAATAGGGCATTTTTCACAGCTAAATATTTAAACTGTTTTCCACTGTGTAAAACAAATAGATTAGCAAAACAAAAGCTAAAAATAAAAAGTTTCTTCCCTTTTTTTGCTTTCCTTTTAGTCTCTTCAGAATATTGGTGCACAATCTGAGGTCTTGAAGTACCTGAGCAGATACACACTAAAGGGAATGATACGTATCATGTTCTTATGTTTTAGCTGTTTGATGTCCTCTTTTAATTATGCTGGGTGTTTTTATGCAGAGATTGGCCAGCAAATATTTTAAATGAATAAATAATATCTTAGGCTGCATTTCCTGATTTCTTGAGGCTTTCTTTGTCTAACTGGTATCTTGAACCAAATGATTTAGTCATCATGCTTAATATTTCTATGGGTTATGCCAATAAAGGTCTATGTATGTGTGTATGAATATTTCTATGGCTCTTTTTCCTTAAATTGAGTGGAAAGGTGGCTTAAAATGTTTTAGATAAATAAACAAACTGCACAAAGCACTTGACACTCATAACACAGGACCAATAGGTTATTTATATAGTGTCATCGATGTGCATAGCCTTTTACAGAGTACAAGAATCTCTGCCCTGAGAAGTTTGCAGTCTGGTATCAGACATGGGAGATGACAAAAGGAAGCAATAAAATATTTTGGGGGTTTTTTCTTAGTGATCTGTATATTTAATTACTTAAGTTTTATTTTTAATAACGTCTGGGCTACCATGCCTGACTCAGAAGACCTTGATTTCGATGAATAAATGTATTACTGATGTTGGCATCTGTGGCAAAACATTAAAATACATAATGTATACTTTTTTCCTTCCTCTATAGGTTGCAGAATGAAAACTGGATGAATGTCAGAGCTGGAGACATCATTAAATTGGAAAACCATCAGTTTGTGGTTGTAAGTAACTGAAATTGTAGCTATCACAGAGAAATGTGCCCTGTTTCACTGTTGGTCTGTCTTGCATATAACACTCACCATCTCTTAAGCAGGAGATTGGAAGCATACTGTATGCTCCTGTAGTCCCTTCTCCTCATGCCCCCTGAATTTTCACACTTCCTCTGCTGGCTGGTGTCAACAGTGATGCAGTGTATTTGGTGCTAATTGTTGTTGTGAAGGCGAGCATCCAGCCTGGTTTAAAAGCTAACCACGGTAAGCACTGATGCAGGCCCTTCCATCGTATTGGATGCAGCTGTGGTTGGTAACTCACTCCTTCCAATGTCCCCTTGCTGAGAACTTTTTTCCCAAGGAGTATTTTGTATTACACTTTGTCACTTGCACTAGATTTAGATTCTTGTGTCTTCTAGCCAAAAAGCAGAATAAAAATACGGTGTTTTTATCATTCATGTTTCTGTTATAAAAATGCCCATTAAAAATAGATTTGGTTTGGCTCTTCCAATTCATCTAGAAGAATGTGCAGTAAATATGTAGCCCTTGGCTATGTATTTGATGACTGATTTTAGATTTGCAATATGTGGTTTAGCTCAGACTAACATTTTTGCAGGCAGAAGAACCTGGAGAGGACAATTTCCCTGCCTCCCCTGTCCTGTGGCAGCCTGAAAAATCCATCATTTTGGGCTGGGGTGGGTCTGTTACACTGAATCTGCCGAGGTAAGTTTACAATACATTTTTATCTTTAAAGTAGTCAGTACCAATATTCTCTCTAAGCTGTGGAGCCTTGTGAGCAAAAATTCTACTTTGTGAGCTACTGGCATTAAAGTTATGAGTGAGCGATTTGGCTACTGCATAAATTAGTTTGCTCTGGAGCCATCCTTCCTGAGCTAGGGTTGCCAACTCTGGATGAGGAAATACTTGGAGATTCTAAGGGGGGGGCCTGGAGAGGGCGGAGCTGAGGAGGGAAGGGATCTCAGCAGGGTACAGTGCCAGAGTCTACCTTCCAAATTAGCCATTTTCTCCAGGGGGACAGACAGCCCTCATCTGGAGATCAGTTGTAATAGTGGGACATCTCCAGGCCCCACCTGGAGGTTGGCAATCTATCCTGAGCTAAGAGAAAAATGTGTGAGCTAAAAAACCTGTGAGCTAGCTCACACTAACTCAGTTTAGAGGGAACACTGGTCAGTACTGCTTAGTATTACAACTGGGAGATGGGAAAAGCTCCAGAAAAGGGATGCCAATCCCTATGGTAGCTGCACTGTGCAGTCTAAATCTAATATTTATTTATTTATTTATTTATTTTGTTACTTGCCCAATCCTCGCAATGCAGGGCTCTGGATGATGTACATCATTCATAAAAACATCAAGATAAAATAATTAAAACATGAATAACAAGCAAGTATACTAATTGGTCCCATTTCAGATGGCTGGTTGCTTCATGGGCAGGGGAGAGAGGGGCAAGCAGATATGAGAAGCAACTGGAGCGGAAAGGGTGCCAGCTATGATGGAAACCATCACTGTCCTAAACCAAAGGCCTGGCGGAACATCTCTGCCTTATAGGCCCTGCAGAGTTGCATAAGGTCCTGCAGATCCATGATGGTATTTGGCAGAGAGTTTCACCATGTTGGGGACAGGAACCGAAAAGGCCCTGGCCCTGGTTGAGGACAGCCGGATAGCTTTAGGGCCGGGGACCACCAACAAGTTATTATCTGAAGAGGGTAATTCTCTCCCAGGGACATAATGGAGGAGACGGTTGTCAGCGGCAGGTTTAAAAAAATCATCAGAAGGCCTGGGCAAAAGAATATGTCTTGCTCTAGTGCTGAAAAGATAAATGGCTGAGGGGCGTGGCAGGGAAGCGAAGGAGATGGACGCTTAGCTTGAGAACTCCGTACCCTCCCACCACCAATACTCGCAAAATCGCACCACTTTCAGCTTGAAAATTTCCCCAACATATGGGGAAAACCGGCGATAAGGAGAGGAAGCTGAAAAAAAATCTGAGAGCCTACTTATGGATTATTTCATCCTTACCACCCTCAAATTGGGCTGAACTGCGTCAGGAAACCTCAGAGACAAAATGGCGGATGGCTCACAAGATGGCGCACAAAAACAAGTTTACTAATATTCCAACTTTACCTACAGACTCTCAGCTTGATTGACAAAGTGTTTTAAAACACATGAATAGAATGGAGGTGAGAATTTTGGACACTATGAAATCTATCTTTGAGCCAATTTAATCCCAATAGAACGACATAAAACAAGCTTTGCAGGAGGTAGACAAAAAGGCAGAGGAGGCAGCAAATCTGGGTTTGCAAGCTGAAGAAGCAATCAAAATCATAAGAAATGAGGAGGTTGCAACACAAAAAAGAATTGTAGCTTTGGAAATGGAGACCAGACAATTTAATTTAAAATTTTGTGGTTTTCCGGAGGATGTGGAAGAGTCAAAAGAGATGCAAATATTCCTGGCACATTGGCTTGCTTCAATTCTTAAACTTGAAGATGATGTGTCACCTATGTTATTAAAAGTGCACTGTCTGGGTCAGAAAAACAGAGACATTCGTAGAGGCCCAAGAGATATACTGGCAACTTTCTTAAATGCCAGAACTAAAAATAAAATATTGACAGAAGCCAGGTTAAATAAAAATTTATTGTATCAGAACTCAAAAATTGAAGTTTTCCCTGATCCCCCCCCGGAAGCCATCACTCTGAGAAGGGACATAAAACTGATCACCACACAACTCAGAGAGGCCAATATATAGATGGTCTGTAGCAGCAAGATTGCAAGTGTGGCACAAAGGAACTCTATATTCTGCTACTGATTTGGAAACAGGACACATCCTACTAGAATCCTTGAGATTAACACAACAAGATATGGAGACGGACAGATAATCCTTCAAAAGAAGATTGAATTACAGTTTAACTCCACATAAGGAGAACAAACTTCCTGCACGTCCGAGACTCAAATTCTAATGGAGGTGATTATATAATAGTATAACTTACCTGCTTCTTATAAAGTGGTTATTTTTATTACTGTAATAATTATATACATATAGAAACAATATGTTTAAAATCTGTTTGATATAAGTATTGGGGTAGGGAGGGAGCATGTAATACCCACACCAGCTTCTATTCAAGTTAAAGTATTTTTTAAAAATTACTAAGATATTGGATTTAAACCTGGTTATTGAAAGTGAGAGTTTTAATCTCACTACCTTGCTCAAGTTTTAGGAACTATTTTTTTGAGTTTATTTTTTGTTATTCAGTTTAGTATATAGCTCTTCTTGTAGTGTAATTCTTACACTCATTACAAATTTAATAAAGGGGGAAGGGTTTTTTATTTTTATTAAGGAAAGCTAGTTAGTTAAAGGTTGTTAGCAGGGAAAGTTAGGTACAGCTCATTACAATATACAGTTCAGTGAAATTGCTGGTTAACTGAATTTATATTGAATACTATAGTAAGAAACAGAGACAAGTTTGAAGTTGTTTAACTGTGTTTTTTCATAAAGAAGAGAGTGACTTTTAACTCAATAGCTAAATAATTCAGTTTACAAATTTGTTTTTTATCCTTACTTAGAATTGCTCGAAAGAAACTTATAAAAAAATTTTCAGAGTAACAATTGTTTTAATACTATATGATATAATTTTTTATAATGTCAAAACTATTGAGACTCATGACTTATAATGTTAGAGGTATGAATATTCCTATCAAATGAAGGCATATCTATATGCAAATAACTAAAGAACACCCTAATATTGTTTTTTTACAGGAAACACATAACACTTCAAAATATCCAAACATGTTTAATTCCCAAACATTTAAGTATCAATGGCAATCATATGGATCCTCTAAACCTAGAGGAGTAGCTATTTTAGTTTCAGCAAATACTAACTTTATGAACATGAAGATGCTTAAAGATCCAATAGGTAGGTTTCTATTTGTGGTAGGTCATATAGATACTATGGTGGTGACACTAGTTGCATTGTATGCACCAAATTTAAACCAAATACCCTTTCTTACAGAAGTATTAAATAAATTAGCAAATTTTAGAGAAGGAGAATTAATAATTGGTGGAGATTGTATCTTCGATTTCTCCTTAGATAGATCCTTTTCAAATAAAACAAAAAAATCCCAGGCTAAATACCAAAACAAAAAAACACCTCTAGCAGAACTATTGCAACAATTTTCCTTAGTAGATATCTGGAGGCAATGTCATAAAGGGGAACGTGACTTCACATACTATTCAAAGAGACATAATACATATACCAGAATTGATTATTTATTAGCTTCTCCATCTATAATAAATAAATTGAATTCATCGCATATAGGGAATCCACAATGGTCAGACCACCATTGGGTGAGTTGTGATATCTATTTAAATCAAGAGACGAAACAAACAACATAGAAATTAAATTCAAATTTATTAAGGAATCAAATCATAGCAAGTGAAATTGAAGTAATTATTAAAATTATTTTATTGATAATAACATATGGGATGCGATGAAGCCTGTCTTAAGGGGACACTTGATTTCCAAAGCCACATACCTTAAAAAGCAAAAAAGAGAAAAAAGAGAAAAATTAGTAGCAGAAATAACTGAACTGGAAATGAAACATAAACAAACGGGAAGCCCAAAAATCTATAAAAAACTTTTAGCTTTAAGAAGAGAACTAGATTCTATAGACTCCACACAGATACAGCAAAATCTATTGTATTTACAACAAAAATCGTGGCAACATACATCAAAAGCACTGAAAATCTTAACAAGAAGGGTTAGGCGGTGATCCACGCATGCGCTAGCAACAGAAGCCGTGCCTCAGACTCTCTCCGCTAAACTAAAAAGATTTATGGCCTAGAAGGACACAAAAAGGTAATTAATTACTCGGGAGGAAGAGGAACAAGCTCCTAACGAGGTCAGGATTAGGAGGAGGAAACATAGGAGAAAAAGAAAACAAATTGGAGATAAGGTAACCAGGCACGCCGCCAGAGTTACAAATCAAAACTATTAGGAATACAAGGTAGCAGCCAGAAGCTGTAAACAGAGCGACTATGGCCCGGAGCATTAAGGAACTATCAGAGCAGATAGCAGCATTCCAAAAACAAATCTCTGGAGATATAGATGCGGTGAAAAAAGACACCACACAGGCATAGTGAGAGAAATTGCTGAGGGAGCAAAGAAGAAAGCCGATGCTAATGAAGAAAAAATTAAGGAATTGGAGAAAAATTTATCAAGGCAGTCAGACCGGCAGCGAAGGAGGAATATGATAATATCGGGTATCAGTGAGGAAATACTCCCAAAACAATTAGAATCTGAACTATGCCTGTGGTTCAAACAAAATGGCGCCAGCGTGAACGAGGCAGAGGGTAGAACGGGCACACAGGCTCTTTAGGAAACAGAGGGGAGGAGAGCCAAGACAAGTGATAATAGCATTTGCCAGAGAAAAATTAAAGGATGAGGTTTTTAGAATGCTCAGGAAGATTAAAGACCTGAACTTTAGAGGCAAGAAAGCATATGTCAGCCATGACTTCAGCCCAAGCACGCTCCAGGAAAAGAGGCAGCTGAAACCCTACGCACAAAAACTGTTTAAGGAAGGTATAAACTTTACGTGGGGGTACCCAACAACTCTGATTGTATTTCGAGAAGGCAAGAGATATAGAGCCAGGAATCCAATGGAGGCAGTCAGGATGCTTGACGAACTGGGAGTGACTCCAGCAACTGTGAGGAAGGTGGAATGGACGAAGGCAGTGACTCAGACGCCGAGAGGGAGGACTCAAGGCCACATGGATCCAAGCGGCAAAGAGCTAACTCCCGAGGAGCTAGCAATTAAAGGGAAGTATACATTTAAAGCTGGGCCTAACATTGAATAAAGGTATAAAGGGAAATGTGCGGGGAAAGGAGGGGGATGCAGGATCTCTGGAATGTGGAGAGAAGGGGTGGGGAACCCCAGAAGAATTTCTCTCACACAAGGGAAGGGGGAAGGGGAATGGAGGAATAATAGGGGAATAGGCAACATGCTTCAGCAGCGGGGGAGGGGCACGAAATGTTCCAAAGAATATGGCTAGACCTATCAGACTACTCTCATTGAATGTAAATGGCTTATCCTCAAATCTCAAACGATATAGGCTAGCTAAGATGGCAAGAGACGAGGGTATCAATGTAATATGCATACAGGAAACACATAAAGCCAAAGGGACCCTAAGCCACTGTTTAACAACTTGGGGTGGGTGACTTTGAGTGAGTCCAGAGGGACCAACAAGGCCAGAGGAGTGGCAATATTAGCAAATAAAAATTTGAACATAGAGGTAATAGATAAATTGACAGACAAGGAAGGCAGGTATGCAGTAGTGAAGGGCAAAATAAACAATACGTATCTTACAATCCTTAATTTATATGCACCCAATGGAGGACAAAAGAAGTTCCTAAACAAAGTAATACTAAAGACCCAAAACTTCTTGCAGGGAGAGCTAATAGTAACTGGTGACTTTAATATGGACATTACAAAGCACAGCAAAAATCTGACAAAGAAATGGGGATTAAAGGAAGTATATGAGCTTAGTGGTCAAAAATCTACTCCCACCTTCTTTTCTAACAGGCATAGAACCTACTCCTGTATAGATTTTGTGTTAATTAAGGAAACTAGAACACTCTCAGTTAAAGTGGTCCGAACTCATCCAATCTGGATCTCAGACCATGCCCCTATAAGCCTGGAGGTGGACTTGAGCACAGAATGGACCAAGAGACCTTGGAGATACAATAACTTAGTTATAGCAAAAAAAGAGGATAAGGAATACATAAGGAAGCAAATCAAACTATACTTTAAAGAAAATAGGCATTCTGTAACTAGTAATACCTTGTGGGATGCGGCGAAGGCAGTGATTAGAGGAGTTTGTATTGGGAAGGAGATCAATATTAAAAAAAGAGTGGCACCAAAATAGACAAAAAAAGATTCAGGAGTTGAGAGTGCTCCAGCAACAAGAAGCGAGAGGCTATAACCCCCAAAGGCAGACCCAAATTAGAGAACTGAGAAGAGATTTGGACCAGTTAGATGCAATAACTCTGTGGAAAAAAGAGACATTAATTAAAAATGAATTTCGGAGGAATAGTATAAAGTCAGTCCAAAGATTGGTAAAGTACCTACGGGCTAGGAAAGAAAAAACAAAGTGTGAAGTGCATAAGAGAAGGCTCCACAGTAATGCAAGGTTCAAGGGAGATTAGGGAGGCCTTTGCAAGATTTTATCAGGACTTATATAAAGAGAAAGAAACGACAAAATTTGAAGAAAGAATACAGTTCACAATAACATTAGAGGACAGACAGAAGCTAGGGAAGGAGATAACAGTACAGGAAATAGAAGAGGTAATTAAGAAATTAAAAAGGAAATCCCCAGGACTAGATGGGTTTACTGCAGAATTCTATAAAGAACTGGTAGAAGTCTTAGCACCAGAACTCCAGATAACGTTTAACGCGATATTGAAAGGAGAACAAGCCCCAGAGTCATGGAGGAAAGCAGAAATAGTGGTCATCCCCAAACCTCAAAAGGATCCAGAAATGGTCGGCTCATACAGACCGATTAGTCTACTTAATCAGGACTATAAGATCTTTCTTAAAATTTTAGCAAATAGACTAAAGGAGGTGATACCGAAAATAGTTAAAGGGGATCAATATGGCTTTGTGAGAGGAAGGAATATAAGCCATCCAATTAGGAACATTCTCAACATAATAGAACATGGCCAAAAAAAAAAGTTTGCCCTCCTTAAGTTGGATGTATATAAGGCCTTCGACACGCTCTCTCACGAATATATATGGAAAATGATGGATGAATATGGGATAGGTGAAAAATTTAAGGGCGCCATACAAGAAGTATATAAGGGAGGGAAAGCAGTGGTAAGGGTAAACGGAGGGCATTCAAGGGAGTTTAGCATACAGAGAGGAGTAAGGCAAGGATGCCCCCTCTCCCCATACATATTTATTATGGGAATTGAGGTCCTAGCAGAAAGAATAAGAAATAGCGGCAGAATAGATGGATACCATATTGGGAGTGAGGAATTAAAGATCAATTTGTTTGCAGATGATATAATGATTGCGCTGCTAAACCCTAAAGAGGGGATTAGAGAAATAAGGACTATATTGGAGGATTTTGAAGCATATTCAGGGCTAAGAGTGAACATGGACAAATCTGAAATTATGTACTTCAATGTCAGTAAAGCAGAGAGAAGAGAAATTGCAAAGATGACAAAAATGGGCCCAGGAGCTAAGTCAATAAAATATTTGGGGATCGAAATCAGGAAGAATTGGAAAAAAACAGGGGAAGGGAACTTCAAAATGGTCTGGAAGAAGATCTGTAAGTACATGAAAAGATGGGCAAATAAAAATTTGAGCATTTCAAACAAAATAAGAACCGTAAAGATGTTCCTAATTTCTAAGATGATGTATCTATTCCAAACACTCCCAGTAGAATTAAGTATACAACAGTTAGAAAAATGGAATGGAATAATTAGGGAATGGATCTTTGGAAGTAAAAAGCCCAGAATGCAAAAAGTTCATTTATAACCCGCAAAATGTATTGGGGTGGGGTGTACCCAATCTAACAGACTACTACGAAGCTTTTAACGTCAAGTCAATGATAGAGATAGGAGAAGATATAGAGCAGAAATGGGTTAGATTGGAAAATGAATTAAATGAAGGAGCTGGGAGGCTGGGTATATTTACAAGAAATGTGAAGAAGGAATACGGCAGAGCGGTGGGACCTAGGAGAACAGCGTTGAAAATATGGGAGAAATGGCAACCAATCTGGTTGAGCAAGCTCTCTGAGTGGGCACCAGTGGAAAGTGTATATGGGGAATCAGACGACCCCCATTGGTGGAAACTACTCCAAGAAAAAGGGTTCGCTAGAATAAGAGATATGTATGGGGAAGGAGGCCGGCTTAAGCCACTACAAACAATAATTGAGACAGTAGGGGAAACAGTACTGGTTGAAGGCGACCGGTCTATATAATGCAATAAAAAAGGAGAGGCAAAAGAGGAGGGGGACTCAGAAGAAGTCGCAGAAATCTTGTACAAAGAAAGAGGAAGACAAGTAAGGGTCTAGCGGGTAAGATATATAAAATAATGACAACCAATGAGGAGTCAGTAATTAAAAGCACTCAAGCGAGATGGGCTAGAGAGGGACTAACCTCAGAAACAACCTTAAAAAAATTAATGGTGGGGGTCAAAAAGATCAAGTTCGATAAATTTAGAGAAATGGAGCTGAAGTACTTCACCAAATGGTACCGGACGCCAGCCCAGCTAGCTAATATGATATCGGGGATGAGTTCGAACTGCTGGCACTGCAATCAAGCTAAAGGGTGGTACTCACACATGTGGTGGGAATGTGCCAAAGTCCAGGAGTTTTGGAAGGAAATATTAGCCAGAATAAAGGAAAGGACAGGTGTATCAATACCTATAGATGTTAACTTAATGACATTAGGAACCTTAAAGATCGAGAGAATAGAAAGCACATATCAAGAGGTAGTTAAGGCAATGATACTAGCTGGAAAGGCAGTCATAGCATTAGGATGGAAAGACAAGAATAAGTGGACAATGGAGAATTGGAATAACTATCTGTTTGAATATATTCAATCAGATATAGTGACCCTGACAACGGAAGAGAACACCTGGGAGGAAAAGAAGACGCAAACAAGCAAGAAATGGTCATCGTATTTCGATTACATCAAGGAGGACGAAGCCATGAAGGATGCCTACTGGAAACTTCGGATTCTGTGCCCGTGGCTGAAGCAATGAAGAAAGAAGAGCAGGGGGAGGGACTGAGGGGAGGGGGGTGGGGTGGGGTGGGGGGAAAAAAATCTTGTATCACGGTAGTGGGAAGATTATATGTGTGAAAACCTGTTGAAATAAAGAGAGGTTAAAAAAAAAA
>JAPDNY010001493.1:0-15125 GCA_029375565.1 Gekko gecko | reverse complement strand
TAGAAATTTTGTTGTAAAACTCTCTTAAAAAAGAGAGAATTTTATTCTTTTTATAAGAAAAGGGAAGGGTAGACAGATGGAGAAAGAAAAAGGTGGAGTGAAAATTTTTTTCTGTTAGTGAGAGTTAGTTTAGGTTAATAACCAATACCAAGATTTGGCATCCATCATGGTTAGAAGATCTTCTTTTTAACTAAAACAAAGTCCAAAATCACTCTGTTAATGCAGTTAGTAAAGTCCATTGGGGTTAGTAATTAAACAGCTCCTTCCAGATGTAACACGAACAGTCCTCAAAGTATCTTCTTCTTAATTTTCTTCCAGTTATGGATTAAGTCCATTTTAACTTTGAAGTCTTCCGTTCCATCACCTTCCCCCGGGCTGCTGTCTTCTGCACTTATCCCAATTTTGAATGCTGCATCCTTCTTCCTGCTGGCGTGTCTCTTCAGGAGTTTCTGTGTTTTGAAGATGAAATCCTTCTTCTTTCTTTTCTTTTTTTTTCTTAAACTTCTGGCCTTCAAGCTTCCAGGGCTCCACAAACTCAGCAGATGAAATTAGATCTCCCGTTTGTCGCCTGCTATGCTCGACATCCCCTTCTACTGGCAGAGTATTTCTTTTTATAAAGGCGGAATAGGCTTTGAGAGCCTTATCCACCTCTTCTTTTAACTTTATCGCTCCACTGCCAGTTAGGGGTGCCAAGACATTTGTCAAGGTAAATCCGAGATCTTCTTTCTCCTCTTCTTTAGCGCCCTGGAAACCTGGAATCAAATTCGATTTCTGTTCAATCTCCTTCATCTTTCTAGTTGTTTCCAATATCTGTTTCTGTCGACTGATGAGAACACTTTCCATTTTAAACAAAGTTTGGTTGATCTTCTGCAATTGTTCCAGCAGGGGGCACAGCATCTCCTTTTTCTGTTGATTGACAGCAAGCTCTTGGGGGGCTATCTGGACCGGAAGTCCCTCCTCTCTTCTCTTCCGGTGTCTGCAGGGCTTGTTCCATTATCGACATTTTGTTTTTTTGTTTACTTTTAAAAGTTCGTGCCGCATCCCCCAGGAAGCTAAGATGAACACATTCTTCCATGCAGCCCCAACGGTACTTTCACCAACACTTTGTTTTCTTTCTGCCCCCCTTCGCGCTCCCTTTGAATAACTTGCTTCTCGAGGGGGGTGGGGACTCCTCCCTCCTCCCAACGCTTATACGCATGCAGGGGGGCTCCGATTTACGCTTCAAAATAGATCTTCAACTCACGATTCGATGCCACTACTTCTTTTTATGTTGAACCATAGCGCTGTTTTCACTCCTGGAATTCGGTGGCGCCGCTAAGTCCCATTACGGGCACGCCGCAGCGGGGCCGATTGGGGCGGGGAGAAAGCCTCAATTTCCCGGCTGTCTGCCGGCAAAGAGAGCTACTCCCCAAGCGCCCCCGGTTCGGAGCCTTAACCTAAGGCTCACTAGGGTCTTTCGCATATGCGAAGACCCCCCTAACTGCGCGTGGGCTAACCGCCTCCGGGAGCGTCCCGAGAAGCGGCCGCCATTCGCGACGCCGGAAACCGAAAACCCAAATTTTAATGGTTTAAATGTTCATTGATTTGATTGCTGTTATTCTGATGTCTTTTTGTGTTTTTAGCTCCAGTTTTAATTGTGTGCTGCTGCTGGTGCTGGATTTAATGGTTTTAAAAGGTGGTTTCACTGTGTATGTTTTAAATGTGTTTAGCTGCCTTGGTGGCCCTTGTGAGGGCAGGAAGGTGGGATATAAATGTAGAAAAATAAAATAAATTAAAACAGATTGCTTGAAGACAGATAATGAGGTACCAGTCTCTGACCCTGTAAGTGGCAGTTCACACTTCTGCAGAGAAGACAGCTAGCCAATCCATAAGTTTGCTCTCCTACCTTCCCCAGCTGGTGGCAGAGTTGCCATTCCTCCGGTGGGGCCAGCGGATCCCCAGAATTGGGGCCCCTGATCCACTGCAACCCAGCTGGTCAGCCCCACCCCGAGAAGCTCCCACCTGACGCCAGCACAGCCAGTGCAATGACATCACCTGGGAGTGACATCATCACATTTCTGACATTGGGGGGTTATGCTCTAGGCTTTGGGGAAAACTGTATGGTTTTGAGGCCCAAAAAAACATAGAGTTTCGCCCAAAAGATTGTCACCCCCAATGGCAGAAACGTGAAGAAATCCACAAAGGATTGGGAATTCCCTGCCAGCAGCCTGGTAAAACCTGACAACCCTAGTTGGAAAGGGCAGAACGTGCTGCTGGAAGGCATCTCAGCACATGGTCCACTCCAGAGTGCTGCTATCCTTTATATTCCCTACACTTGAAGAACAGGGCGCTGGCGGCCAACAGTCCCTTTTTTGGGGTGGCAAAGATCTAGTTGAGCTTTGGAAAGAGCTCTACCCGCCTCCTGCAGCACGCGTGGCTATCCCCGTTTCATCAGTGCTCAGCTACCTGTAGCCAGCTCCCCTTTGCTCCCCACTGCTGATCGTCCACCCATCTACTCCTCTTCTCCCCCAGCCTCCTCTGGTCACTCTCTCATGCTTTCAGTCAGCTTGGACTGGACAGTCCTTGGCTGCTGTATATAGTTCTTTTTAATTTGTTTTTAAATTTGATATTATAATCTCATGCAGTTGTCCAAGAAACATAAAATACAACTTATAAAGTTTTACATCTTATCAGTAAACAAAAAAAATACATAAATATTGGTATCAAACCTAGTACCACAATGCTAAGAATTTCAAAAGATAGAACCACACTTGAGAGGGAAGAATAGACTTAGAAACGTTAATGATATGAGACCTAATATTTCTAGAACCCTGGAAGTGTAAGTAATGCTGGACATTGGTAAGCCCCCTAATATTTAGCAAAAATATCATAGAGTCAACCGTTTGTGGTAGTGTGGATTGGACGGAAGTATGTCATTTGCTAACAAGTAAGACAATATTGGGAACCACAGTCAAATTTAGAGTGATAAGCCACACCCCTTTATGTTCTATTTAGTTTATCTGAGATTTTTGCCCTCATGAATTGCTCCCATATCTTATCATGCCAGGCACTGAGCATTGGTGGGAATGGGGATTTACAACAGGAGGCAATGATTATATGTGCCCTCTAGCCAAGATCCGTTCCCATGGAGAAAACGGCTGCATTGGAAGGTGGTCTCTATGGCATTAGACCCTGCGGAGGCCCTTCCCCTCCCCAAACCCCACCTTGCATGGGCTCCACCCCAAAAAATCTCCAGGTATTTCCCAACCTGGAGGTGACTACCCTAAACTAGAGACAGGTTGCTTCTGTCTCTCAAACCCTCAAACTTTCTTGGACTGTTCCCCCCCACCCCCACCCCAGTTCTATGGTTACTCTCTTTCCGGCTGGCGCTTTTGAATTATTTACCAAGATGAATAGGGAGACAGGAGATTAAATAGTGGCCTCGGCCATCGGGGAGAGGAAGTGGAAAGGGAGCCAGTCATAAGCTCTTATGGAGTCAAACCCCTCATTAGCCCACACTTCTCAAATGGTTTTGCATTTTTCTCAATCAACATTAAATACGGGTCTGACAACGATACTTTAGAAATCTTTGTGAAGGGGGAAACAAACCCTTCCATTCAGTTGCATCGAGAGCTACATCTGATATGCTCCTCTGACTCCTCTAATTAGATGTAGGAGCTGGGATTGTCCATTTATATTACAGACCTATCATTGGTTTGCAGGCTGAGAGCGGTAGATTTTTTTCCCCAAAGGTTCCTCTCTTTGGGAAGAGGGCAACACATCCATAGGATTGCCCGAAAGATGTCTTAATGCAACATGATTTCTTTCCCTGGTTGCCAAGTTACAAATGAACTGTTATCTCACCGAATCGTCTACATTTCAATAGGCTCCGTCTCTTCCCACCCACCCCCAGCTCGAAAAAAGAACCATGGGGAAAACAGCTGATAACACACCGATAAGTATCAAACTCCCCCCTCCCCGGTATGAATGGGTTTTATATTCTACTCACTGGCAAACAGGATCAGATGCTGCCATTGACTCCTGAGATTAGCTGAAATGATCAACATGGAATTGTGTAAGTGACTAAGCTCTGACAGGTTATAATTGGCTCATGGTTTACTTATTTATTTATTTTCTTTTCTTTTTTTTAAAAAAAAGCCTGGGTATTAGTAGGCGCTTCAAAGCACCCCAGTGGCCCATCAACAAATGGTAATCTCTCCGCCCGTATTTGCTATTGATCCTGTTGAATATGGAGAAAGGGTGATGATACTCCGTGGCAGAAGTGACATTTATCAAAGGGATGCACCAAATGACAAAGGACAGTTATGGACCCATCATTTCACGCCACCATTATATAACAGGTGGGGGGAAAGATACTACGCAGTGAACTCAAAATCCAGAAAATGGTCTCTGTGGGGATGATGCTATTCTACTGCATGCTTGTTTTTTTGGTGAGTATTTTGTGTGTGTGTGTGTGTGTGTGTGTGTGTGTGTGTCGCCTGGAAGTCATGGTTGAATTCTGGCAACCCATAGTACAGCTTGGATGTTTCTGAGTGGTGGCTTACTATTGCCTGCCTCTGTATCCCAGCCCTGGTATTCCTTGAAAGTCGTCCTTCCAAGAACTTGCCAGGGTCAGCCCTGCTAAGCTTCTGAGGTTTGATGAGACCAGGCTTGCCTTGGCTCTCCAAGTAAGGGCTTGTTCTACCGTTAAGGTGGTAAGGTCCTTGTAGCGGAATAGGCCTGCTCTGGCCTGCAGGCCCTGTTTCACACTGCCCTCCAAGGTTTTCTCAACACCTGGAGAGGCTTTTCCTTCTCTCTCAGGTAACCACTGCTGTCACCTGACCTTCATAAGGAATTGACCACTGGGAGGGTCAGGCTCCCAGCTTTCCTTCCAAGTTTTGAGGCCTTGCTTCTGTGTCTCCCGCTGCGCAGCACTGGGTCACCACGGAGACCGTTTGTTGCCCTGTGCACCCCTAGAGGAATAGCCATGTGCCAATTGACTGCTTTCCCCTGATGCTCCTTTTAAAATAGCATGTCCAAGATGGTGGAGGTCTGTGTGGTACAGAGAACCACTACCAGCATCAGAAGTTATAAAGTATTTATTAAAGAGAAAATGTTCACAAGCATACTTTTAGCACAGCACCAGAGTGAACAAGGGGTTCAAAAGAAATGGGTAAATTGTAGTTCCTCTGTCTCTTGATCTATACATGCCCTATCAGATGTTAAAATATAGGACAGGCTCCTTAGTTTAGGAAGTTACAGATCTCTACAGAATTTCAATTACCTTGAATCTTCCTTCAGCTGTCCCACCACCACATGGCTAATAGCCTCCTCCTCCAGACCTCAGTTAAGGCTTCTGTCTGTTCTGATGGACACAGCACTCCTCTCTTTTCCGCACACACTGATCAAGTCAGGCTGGGTCAGAGAAGCTCTTCCTGAAGTCTCCAGAATTTCCTTCTTGCAGTCTCTCTAGTATTTAACACCTCCAAATCTCTGTTTCCTGCTTGATGGGGGGAGCTTGACCATTCCATTGTCTAGACCTATTAGCATTTGTATGAAGGTGGGCTGAGGTGAGTCTGGAAAGCAACTGAACTGACTTCCTCCCTTCCTGCCTGTTCTCTGCCCAGAGAGAGGGGGGGGGGGAAACAAACTTTCAGAACACAGAGTGAATGTTTTGCTTGTTTCAAACCTCCAAAGAAAAAAATGCGTATCTTCACAGTCCTCTTCAGACATTATAGATCACAAAGCTTAGACCTTGGGGTCTCATAAGAACATAAGAGAAGCCCATGTTGGATCAGGCCAGTGGTCCATTCAGTCTAACACTCTGCCACACAGTGGCCAAAAATACCAGATGCCAGCAGGAGGTCCACCAGTGGGGCCAGGACACTAGAAGCCCTCCCACTGTTGACCCCCCCCCCCAGGCACCAAGAATACAGAGCACCACTTGTCCCAGAGTCCCTATCTATACCTCCACCCTGTGTCGGATATATCACAATAATATGTGAATTGTGGCTTCTCCTAAATTCCTGCATGTGTGGTGCCCGATTAGGATCAGGGCCACAGGGCAGATGTGGGGTGTGTGGCTCAGTGGTAGAGCATCTGCTCTGCATGCAGAAGGTCCCAGGTTCAATCCTTGATATCTCTGGTTAAAAAAGACCAGGCAGTAGGTGATGTGAAAGACCTCTGCTTGAGTCCCTGGAGAGCTGCTGCCAGTCTGAGTAGACAGTTCTGACCTTGATGGACCCGGGGTGTGATTCAGGAGAAGACAGCTTCCTGTGTGCTCATGACAAAGGGTCTTCATTCTTCCTCTCTTGTACCATTCCCCAGTGTGAAATATTCCATGAGGGGAGCTTATTGGAGGAACCTCCAGGTATCCTAGGGAGCATCTGGGTTTCCACAAATGGCACCTCTCCGCAAACCGTTTCAGATTGGGGAAATGGCAAAGGGAGGAAGGCTGCGCGTCACATCTCTGGGTGCACCTGCTCTGATCGTAATCATTCGCCACATGCTTCAGAATTGAAGATTACCCACAACTCACACAGCATTGTGTTATATGTCTGAGACAGGGTGTGGATACCTCAGATCCTAAGCTTCCCTCTAAGCTGTGGAGTCTTGTGAACAAAAAATCTACTTTGTGAGCTACTGGCATTAAAGTTGTGAGCCAGTGATTTGGCTACTGTATAAATTAGTTTGCTCTGGAGCCATCCTTCCTGAGCGAAGACAAAAATGTGTGAGCCGGAGGCTAAAAAACTGTGAGCTGGCTCACACTAACTCAGCTTAACGATAGCCCTACAACATACCTGAAAGATGGTAATCCAGCCTCTGCTAGAAAAGGTCCAGCGAAGGAGCACCCACCACCTCCCGAGGCAGTCTGTTCCACTGCTCAACCACTCTTAGGAATTTTGTGGACTGCTTTAGAATGTGTGGAGAGGAAAGGAGGTCTCCACCTACTCATTGCCTAGAGATGAGATTGGCTACTGAGCCCTACACTAAGCTACTCTGACTTTCTGCACTGGAGAATATGAAAGGAATATGAAAATATATGAAAGGAGCAGAATCATAGAATGTTAGAGTTGGAAAGGACCTTGCAGGTCATCTAGTCCAACCCCCCGCACTCTGCAGGAGTGTAGCCGAAAAATAGCCCTACAACTCATCCAGCCTCCGCTTGAAAACATCCAGCGAAGGAGCATCCACCACCTCCCGAGGCAGGCTGTTCCACTGCTCAACCACTCTTACAGTCAGGAAGTTTCTCCTGGTATTTAGCTGGTAACGACTCCCTTGTAATTTCCACCCATTAGATCTAGTCTTGCAATCCGGAGCAAGAGGGAATAGATCTGCTCCATCTTCTACACAACAGCCCTTCAACTATTTGAAAGCTGCAAATCATGTCCCCTCTAAGCCTTCTCTTTCCCAGGCTTTCCACAGACCCAACTCTTTCATAAGACTTAGATTCCAACACTCTCACCATCCTGGTTGCCCTCTTCTGGACATGCTCAAGCTTGTCAACATCCTTCCTAAAATGTGGTGCCCAAAACTGGACACAGTACTGCAGGTGAGGCCTGACTATAGCAGAATAGAGCGGAGCTACCACCTCCTGTGATATGGATACAATGCTTCTGTTAATGCATCCTAAGACTGCATTAGCTGTCTTCGCAGTCACATCGCACTGCAGGCTCATGTTTAGCTTGTGATCAACCAGATCCCTTTCACATGAGCTGCTGTCAAGCCAAGTCCCTCCCATTCTATATCTGTGTCTTTGATTTTTTTGTACCTAAGTGTAGGACTTTGCACTTATCTCTATTGAAATTCATGGTATTTGCCTCAGCCCACTGTTCCAGCCTATCTAGATCATTTTGAATCCTGACTCTGTCTCCTTCAGAATTAGCAATCCCACCCAGCTTCATGTCATCCACAAATTTGAGAAGCATCTCCTCTATGTCTTCCGCCAGGTCATTTCTAAAAACATTTATAACAACTCTTTCTTCTCTTAAACAGCTATCATTTGGGCAATGAAAGGCAGAACTAAATGTCGGGGGTCCCCTCCCTGCAAACAGATGTTCTGGTCCTTCCCACGGAACCTGTCGGATGATTTATGTCATGATGAAGCCACAGGGATGCCAGCCTCCAGGTGGGACCTGGGGATCCCTCGGAATTACATCTCATCTTCAGACTACAGAGATCAGTTCCCCTGGAGAAAATGGCTGCTTTGGAAGCCCCTGGAGCCCAGTGGGTTCCCTGTCCTCCCCAGGCTCCATCCCCACATCTCCAGGAATTTCCCAACCTGGATCTGGCAACCCTCCTCCCCCTCCTCCCTTACCAGTGGGCCAGGGGGGGGACTTGGCAACCTATACTGTGTGAGTTTCCGCATTCCGCATTCCTCTTCAGTGGCGTTGGCTAGTGTGGCTGCGGAACACAAACCAGAGTGGTTTTAACAGTAGGGATAAGTGAGCCAATCTGTTGCCATGGAGTGAGGGGGCAAACCTGGCATGGGTCTTTTTTGGGCATCAGTCTCATACGTCTGACATCAGCCACAGTTCTATCCAAAAACCAAATCTGGACGAGACGGAAATAATACCAAAGGCAGACCTTGTGAGCCCAAGGGGGAGTGAGGAGAAGCAATACACACAAGGCTCATTTCCTGCGGGTGTGCGCAGGAGCGAAGCTCCGGCAGTAAGGAGCCCAGGGGGCCGGCCACATGCTCTCAGCAGCCCCTCCACCTTTCCCGGCCCACTGGCTGACCCAGCAGAGCGCTGCCACGAGCTGACCCTTGAGCTGCTCAGTCACTGCATGGGCCGTTGCACCTAGCCTGCACAGGCTCTACCTGTCCTCATGCTGGCCCTGGCGTGGCACCTCTGTGAGGCCTGCGAGGAGCTCCACCCAGCCTCCTGCACCTACTCAGCCTCCTCCTGTGCCTCTGCCCCACCACCACCCTGGCCCCCTACCTGCTCGAGGCCATGCGCATCCTCCATGCCGCCCTCCTCAACCCACGAGCAGCCACGTACTTTCCTGCACTTGCCAGCCATCCAAAAGAGTCCAGTGGCACCTTTAAGACCAAGGTTTATTCAGGTACAAGCTCTCCCTCCTCTGTGAGGGCAGATCTGCGTGTTCCCCACCCCCCATAGCTGGCAATCCAAAAGAGTCCAGTAGAGCCTGAGCGGTGGGTGTTGCCTTCTGACAGACTTCCGGTGATGTCAGGGGGTGTGGCATATGCAAATAAGTTATGCTAATGAGCTATGCTAATGAGCACCTACACCTCTTTTTCGACGAAATGACCCCTGAATACACAGTTGACCTCAGTTCCCCTTGGTCACTCCAGCCGACAGCACTTGAGGGTTTCCCTGAATATTCTCCTCTGTCCAGAAGCCCAACTGGCTTCAGTCGTAAGGAAAGCCCCAACTTAATCTACAGGAGAAGTTACAGCTTTTTTGGTTACAGGGGTAAGCCCTCAGGATAGGGCTGCCGGCTCTGGGTTGGAAAATACCTGGAGATTTTGGGGGTGGAGCCTGAGGAGGGCGGGGTTTGGGGAGGGGCCTCTGCAGGGTACAATGGCATAGAGTCCACCTTCCAAAGTGGCCATTTTCTATGGGTGAACTGATATCTGTCACCTGGAGATCAGTTGTAATAGCAGGAGAGCTCCAGCTACCACCTGGGGGCTCAGAAGCCTACTTAGGGTAACCTTAGGATAGGATTGCCAACCTGCAGGTATGAGCTGGAGATCTCACGGTCTTACGACTGACAAAGATCAGTTCACCTGGAGAAAATGGTCACTTTGGAGGGTGGACTCTATGGCATTATGCCCTACTGACGTCCCTCCCCTCCTTAAACCCCGCCCTCCTCAGGCTCTACCTCAAAAACTTCCAGGTATTTCTCAACCTGGAGGTGGCAGCCCTACCTTGGGACCAGGCAGCCCTGTGAGACCACTCTCAAGTCTTTCGGCAAAGGCTTTCTACCAATTCAGAGTGCTGTGGTTTACCTCACAACCAGGATGTGCCACGGGAGAAGATACATCTGCTCTTGCTTCCTGTCAACTTCGGCGGCAAAATTTGGCCTCTCAGGATCTAAAAGTCTTGCCTCCTACTTTACTCACAAGATTATCCCAGCCCTTACACCAGGCGTCCCCCAACGTGGTGCCCACCATACCTTGTCAGAATTCCAGAGGTGACCACAGGTTCAAAAAGGTTGGGGACCCCTGCCTTACACCAATCCCAGAGGCCGACAAAGAAAGTTATCTTGGTGTTGTAACAGCAGGTCAAGAGAGAACTGTAAGATTTCTGGTCTCCCACACCTGTGGAACTCTCCCCCTTGGAAAACCCTCAAAACCCAGACATCACATTTTCCCACGTTCTTTAAAACTTAACAACCCGATTTAAGTCTGGATTTTTTTCTGGTCAGAGCTAAGCTAATCGGGGCGAAATCAAGCCTGCCTTGAATTTAAATCAGTCTTCGTAGCTTTCTTTTGCAAATGTGATGTGTTTTAGTACTGGCCAATACCCAGCACAGTGTTACTGTTAACAGACCTGTGCGTAACCATAACCCTTGTTCCGCAAACACAGTCAGCCAAGTGAAAGTGCTTAAATAGCTTCCGGAAGCAGCTCTTGCAACGCCGCGTCGCTTTCTATGATTGAACAGTCTTAGGAGTAATTAAAAGAAATGTGACTCTTCCCTTCGGGAAAAGCCATCAGCGCTTGTGTAATGATCGCACTATGAGCCACAAAACGGAGCACGAGGCACGGGGAGTGGTGTTTTGGACGATGGCACACTTAAGCACCTTTGGGGTTCCATGGCGGGAACTCGACACAAGCCTCTTTCTGCCACGTGAAACTGCACTGTGGCATGTACAAGAACACAGACGCATATGGGAAAGGCACATGTGAGGCAGCAATGACTTCACATTAAGATGTCTTAATAGGAAACGTTCTTTATAACATGACTCTCCTCTCTCAAAGAACATATAAAACACAGCCCTGCATCCTTTTTGGGAAGTGAACAAAGCAATAAAGGCAGTATTCCGATTCTTCTTTTGGACTTCGCAACGTGTGTTGTGCAACGGACACCGGAGGATCAGTCACTGCCATCTTTACCCTGACTGGAGGATACAACCGTTCACTCCAGAAGTGCATTCAATACAGCTGCGCTAGGGCCGTCTGTGAGCAATTCCCATAACCACATTTGAGCATCCGCAGCCCTTCTGGTACCCAATCCATGCAGAATTTCGGAAACAACCGACCCATTCAACGGTGGCCAGTTTCTACACCAAAGCCTGCAGAGGAAGCCCCGGCATGAGCAGTCCAATCATATAATTGCTTAAAAACCAAAGCCGTTCGTTCCAAAGTGTCTCCGATGCATGACAAGTGAAATGCATGAAGCAAAGCACAAACCAAAACGCATGTTCTGTTGGTGGTTTGGGAGCGGGAGGGGGGGGAGGTCTGATTCAAAGTGCATTATTGGTAGAGTTGGAGAGAGTTATCCAGTGTGCCTCCCCCAAAAAAACAGGCATTAGGAACTGGGGTCCTTAAGGATATTATGGCCCCTGATCTGCACCTCTTTCATGTATTAAAGACACCTCAGCAGTGTTCCCTCTAAGCTGAGTTAGTGTGAGCCAGCTTGCAGTTTTTTAGCCTCTAGCTCACACCTTTTTGTCTGAGCCCAGGAAGGATGGCTCCAGAGCAAACTAGTTTATGCAAGTAGCCAAATCGCTGGCTCACCACTTTAATGCCAGGAGCTCCCAAAGTAGAATTTTTGCTCAGAAGATGCCACAGCTTAGAGTGAGCATTGCACCTCAGTAAGGCTTTCTTTAACAGTACCAGGTTTTGGTGTTTTTTCCCGAGAGAGATCCTCGCTAGAATGCTGCCTTGGCAGAGGCTACCACACAGGTTAGGTGAGAACATTAACAAGAAAGCAATGATCATATATCTCTCTATATCTGTCTCTATATATATCTCACATTTTTTTAAAGTAGCAGCATTCGCAGCATCGGGCTTCACCCAACTAAGGGAAACAAGCGAGGTCTCACGGTTCCCCCTGTGGCCCCAAAGAATTCACAGCCGATCCCCACCAAATCCGTGACTCTGCATGCTCGGGTTGCATTTTAAAAAAAAATAAGAAAGAAAAATGTAGCGCTGATATTTTTTGTCGGCATGGGCATAACCCAGTGCAGCTGGGGGTCTTTGACGGGGTTGCGTCTGTGCGCCCTGGCTTTCCCAACACTTGGCATAAATTAAGGCGATCTATTTGTGCCCGGGAGACGGTGGATTGCTATGGAGATACCGGGAGTGGGCGGCCGTGGGGGAGAGCAAAGTGCTCTTTGAAACTATGGAACCCGAGCCCAGCCGAGTCCTACGGGAAGGGAGCTGCGAGACTGGGCTGCAAATAGACCTCCGGGCTACCGTGCTTCCCTCCAACAGGACTCCGGGGCATCTCGGAGAACCGAGACTTCGGGAATGTTGCCCCGCCTCTCCTCTGTCGCCCGAGCCAGGTAGCCACGCAACAGCCCCGCCGTCCAAAGTTGCTCCTTGGAAGCCCAAAGCCCTCCTGGAACCCTTCCGGCGGCTGGCCAGGGCGGGCAGCTTCGGCACGACACCACGGGAGGCTCCGGCCAGGTTGGAATGGGCGGGCAGCCCGCCCGCCTGGCAGGTGCCTCGTCGCCAGCCTCCTCCGAGCCGCGCTCCCCAGCCCCCGAGACGCCGCGCTCGCAAAAAGACCGAGAGCCTCCCTCCGCGGGCTCCTCCGAGCCTCCCCTCCGCCCGACGGCTTACCTTGCTCCGCTGCGGCGGCGCGGCGGTCCCCTTGCGCTCCGTCCACTGCCAGCAAGCCGGGAAGGAGGGCCAGTTCCCCGTGAGTCATCCTCAGCGACGGAGTGGGCTCCCGCTTCGCTCCGGCGGCTGGCTGGCTGCCTCCGCGCTATGTGACAGCTGCCGGCTGGCTTCGGCGCGAGAGTGGCCCATTCTGCGGCTGGCGGCGGGAGGTGGGGGGGGAGCGTCAGGCAGGCGGCGCAGGCAGCCGGAGGGGGGCCGGGAGGGAGCGAGCGCGGAGAGGCTGGCGGAGGAACGCAGCATCCGAGAGGTTCCGTCTCCCTCCCCTCTGGTCTCGCGGCGGCTTTGGAGAAACGCTGCCAGGGCTGGGTGGTTTCTTGCTTTTTTGTTTTGCGAAAGTTACTTTCTCTGCAATGAGGGCTCAGGCGCTCCCGGGAGGCCCTCGCCGGAGTCTCCTCGGAGGAGGAGGAGTCAGGAAGCAATTTTTCTCCCGGCCAGTTTGGCTGGAGATCCTGGAGGTTTTTTGTCATCTTCTGGGTGTGGAACAGGAGTCAACGGGGGGGTGTGCACGGGGAGGTATTTGTGAATTTCCTGCATTGTGCAGGGGGTGGACTAGATGACCCTGGAGGTCCCTTCCAACAGAAGAAGAAAAAGAAGTTGGATTTATATCCTGCCCTTCACTACCCAAGGGAGTCTCAGAATGGCTTACAAACTCTTTTCCTTCCCCTCCCCACAACAGACACCCTGTGAGGTAGGTGGGGCTGAGAGAGCTCTGACAGAAGCTGCTCCTTTTCAAGAACAGCTGTGCCAGAACTACGGCTTGCCCAAGGTCACCCAGCAGGTGCGAGTGGAGGAGTGGGAAATCAAACCCGGTTCTCCCAGATAAGAGTCCACACGCTCAACCACTACACCAAACTGGAAGGGTTGGATAAAACACAAAACCAGCATTGGGGTAGGCAGCAATTCTGTTCTTTTTCTGAAGGAGCACCCTCCTGACCCATTTGGTTATACTACAGCCCTGCTCCTTCCAGTGTTCCCTCTAAGCAGAGTTAGTGTGAGCTAGCTCACAGTTTTTAGCCTCTGGCTCACAGATTTTGTCGTTGCTCAGGAAGGGACGGCTCCAGAGCAAACTGATGTATGCAGCAGCCAGACTGCTGGCTCACAACTGTAATGCCAATAGCTCACAAAGTAGGATTTTTGCTCACGAGACTCCACAGCTTAGAGGGAGCATGGGTTCCTCTCAATAAAAATGCCATCCTGAAGAATTCGGTTTTGCAGAGTCTGTGTGGGGGCCTTCCTGGCCTCCTTCGGCCGGCCATTCCACCAGGCAGGAGTCGCGTCACAAAAGTTGCCTGAAAAGGCAGCTCCTGATCTTACCTGTTTGCCTGGGGGACCCTTGAAAAGCAAAGCTGCTGTGCCTGAATATAGCTGGAGAGAAGCATTGCCAGTTTGCAAGTGGTGGCTGGAGACCTCGTGGGATTACAGCTGACCTCCAGGTGACAGAGATCAGCTCCCCTGGAGAAAATGGCTGCTTTGGAAGGCGGGCTCTGTGGCATGGTACCCCACTGAAGTCTCTCCCCTCCCCAAACCTCTGCCCACCTCAGGCTCCACCGCCCCAATCTCCAGGTATTTCCCAACTCAGAGCTGGCAATCCCACCAGAGAGGTGGTCCTCCAGATATGCATGTCCAAGGCCATAAAGGGCATTGTGGGTGCTGATTAACCAGTACCTTGAATGGAACCCGGTAACTGGTAGGTAGCCAGTGAAGTGACTGCAGAATGGGTATAATATGCACCTGTGTTTTTCTTCAATTGGAAGCCTGTTTCTGAGCACAGGAGCCACCACCAGAAAAGCTCTGCAATATGTTAGTAGTGTTTGGAATGATGGTTGTCATCCTTTGGGTTTTCCCGGTTATTGTTGATGTTCCTCAGAGCTGTACTCCTCCTCCTCCTCCTTTGTCCTCAATTGTGTTCATTTAGTCTGCCGCTTTTTTCTTTTGGAGCGTCTCCTGACCAATACTCCCTCTAAGCTGTGGAGTCTTGTGATCAAGAATTCTACTTTGTGAACTACTGGCATTAAAATTGTGAGCGAGTGATTTGGCTGCTGCATAAATTAATTTGCTCTGGAGCGATTCCTCCTGAGCTAAGACAGAAATGTGTGAGCTGGAGGCTAAAAAGCTGTGAGCTGGCTCACACTAACTCAGCTTAGAGGGAACACTGCTCTTGACACTGGGTTTCAGAAGCTTACTGCCTCTGAATTTGAAGGCTCTGTTTATTCGCTGTGAGGAGTACCTGCTGATGGACCTGCCCTCCCTATATTCGTCCAATCCCCTTTCAAAGCCGTCTGGGGTCTTGGCCATCACTGCGTCCACAATTTAGTCGCCCACTGAGTACTT
>JAPDNY010001492.1:0-15137 GCA_029375565.1 Gekko gecko | reverse complement strand
AACTCCTTTCCCTTCCCCTCCCCCACAACAGACACCCTGTGAGGTGGGTGGGGCTGAGAGAGCTCTTTCCAGAACTGTCCTTGAGAGAACAGCTCTAACAGAACTATGGCTTGCCCAAGGTCATCCAGCAGCTGCATGTGGAGGAGTGGAGAATCAAACCCGGTTCTCCCAGATTAGAGTCCACACACTTAACCACTACACCAACCTGGTTAAGTGTGAGGACTCTCATCTGGGAGAACCGGGTTTGATTCCCCACTCCTCCACTTGCACCTGCTGATGTGACCTTGGGTCAGTCACAAGCTCTGGCACAGCTGTTCTCTCAAGGACAGTTTCTGTCAGAAGTTCTCTCAGCCCCACCTACCTCACAGGGTATCTGTTTTGGGGAGGGGAAGGGAAAGGAGTTTGTAAGCCGCTCTGAGACGCCTTTAGGCAGTGAAGGGCGGGGGTATAAATCCAATCTCTTCTTCTCTTCTTCTTCATATGCAGAGTGGCATCACTTTTAGGGAAAACCCAGAAGTGACATCTCATTGCTCTAGGAATCACTCTAGAGCTATGTGACACCATGTGGTGTATGTGATGCTGGCAGGCACTCCCATGTCCCCTCCCACAAGCTACTCCTGGTTGTTTGGCAACCCTAGGTTAAAGGTGAGTTCCAGATCTGGAAAAGCTGAGGTTCTCTGAACTATGTTTGAAGTTCCTATCCCTCTCTAATGGCTCACTCATCAGGAGGCTCAGATCCGCCTGGGGCTGGCTGTAAACTCTTTTCCAGCTGGTTGGTTTCTTCCTGAATTATATTGCTGCCCAGTTTTTGTTTGATGCTGGCCCACAAGGGGGAGCCAAATATTGCATTGTTGCAAAACATGAGGAGAAACTGGGGAGAAGAAGAAAGCCTTTCTCATCAGTGAGTCGGAAGGAAGCGCATTTTGGTTGAATAACAGCAGCAAGTGAAGCACGGAACACTTTAAATCCTTGTTGCCTAAACCAGTGTTTTTCAACCTTTTTGTGCAAAGGCACACTTTTTTCATGAAAAAAATCACGAGGCACACCACCATTAGAAAATGTTAAAAAAAATTAACTCTGTGCCTATACTGACTATATATAAAGTAATTCTCTTGAATAGGAATCAAATAAACACAAAGAAATTATTTTATAATTACTTTATTATGAAATAATAATATTTTATTTTATAATTGTTCATATGTTACGGATGAAATTGGAATTTTTCCCACGGCACACCAGACAATATCTCACGGCACACTAGTGTGCCACGGCACAGTGGTTGAAAAACACTGGCCTAAACTATAGGCTTCAATTCAATTAAAATTGTGCCAAAATGGAGCTTGACTGTTTACCTGGCACATCATTACAGATTAGTCTGCAGCTTTGTAAATATAATAATTAGCACTTTTCCTCTGCTCTTGACCCTGTTCTGTTCAGTGTTAGAGAAAGGTTTGATCAACTACTGGTTCTCCTGTTTTCAGCTGGAGGTTGCCATTCTGCCTTCTTCCCAGAAGGCCAAAGCTACAACCTGATACCAGCTCCTCTCAGCACAGTTTGGAATGTTTGTTTTTGTTTTTTAAATGCTCCTCACAAGCCTGAATTCCAGTGTTTTTGGTCCAGTGTGCCTTCACAAAGAAGCATGCTTAGTTACCAAAAACCACACGTTTATTTGCAGCAGCCTTTACTGAAGCTGCCAACCCCTCCCCGCCACTTATGGAGTAAGCTTGGATCCCAAAGACTGGCTGGCATAAAAGCCACTATGGGGGAAATTTGTATGGAAACTGACAGGCAAGGGAAGGATTAAGCAATCCCTTTCAGACTCTAAGACAAATTGCACACACCTTTTTTGCAAAAAGGCCTCAGAGTGTTATTACTTTCATCTGTAGTATTGTTTGCCCCTCAGAGATGCTAACATTGAAAAATAATAAATTGATGTCCCAGGCAACAAGTAGAGGGAATCGTTCATTAGCTAACAAGTTGTGCTTTGTTTGCCACAGAAGGGCAATTAAAAGGTATCACTGTCATGTTCATCCGATGGTTTTCAATAATACAGAGTGATTTTGGGGGGAAATGGGTGTGTTTCATTGGCAGTTTTGAAATGGCCAATGCACTGGCAATCGATTATTCCCACACCTGTCTGCTAATTTGAGACTCAGTGCAGATGATCAGTGGACCCCACACGATCACTCGTGATCCTGAAAGAGCCAGCCTGAATGATTTTGGTGCCCTAGGCCAGTGTTTTTCAACCACTGTGCCGTGGCACACTAGTGTGCCGTGAGATATTGTCTGGTGTGCCGTGGGAAAAATTCCAATTTCATCTGTAACATATGAACAATTATAAAATAAAGTATTATTATTTCATAATAAAGTAATTATAAAATAATTTCTTTGTGTTTATTTGATTCCTATTCAAGAGAATTACTTTATATATAGTCAATATAGGCACAGAGTTAAATTTTTTAACATTTTCTAATGGTGGTGTGCCTCGTGATTTTTTTCATGAAAAAAGTGTGCCTTTGCACAAAAAGGTTGAAAAACACTGCCCTAGGCAAATTATGACTCAGTGTCCTCCCCATTCAACATCTAATACTTTCATTTATAAGAAATAATATATTCACATAATTTAATAGAGAAAATAAATTCACTTTCATCTAATTTGGCACCCCTGAAAGCTCGGTGCCCTACGCCAGTGTTTTTCAACCACTGTGCCGTGGCACACTAGTGTGCCGTGGGAAAAATTCCAATTTCATCCGTAACATATGAACAATTATAAAATAAAGTATTATTATTTCATAATAAAGTAATTATAAAATAATTTCTTTGTGTTTATTTGATTCCTATTCAGGAGAATTACTTTATATATAGTCAATATAGGCACAGAGTTAAATTTTTTTAACATTTTCTAATGGTGGTGTGCCTCGTGATTTTTTTCATGAAAAAAGTGTGCCTTTGCACAAAAAGGTTGAAAAACACTGCCCTAGGCAACTGCCTAGCTCACCTGTATGGTTGGGCTGACCCTGGGTCCTGGCAGGATCAAAATCCAGCATGAAGGATCAAATGGCATGGACCTATAGGCACAGCTCCTGCAATTCCTGCCCTTGTGGGAGCTCCAGTAAAGGAGTGCTGTAATTGGAGCTGTATGGGACTATTGCCTTGCATCGAATCAGTGCTTCACACATTCCTCATCTCCATGTGAGTCCCTTTGGCCTGTAAATCTGCCATCAACTCTGTGTGCTCCTAGAGGCAAATTGTGTATGTCTCCCAAGCATGGGAACTGTGCCCTATTTGGGGTATTGGTATTTATCCAGATCATCCCAAAAGAAAGAATTACAGAGCTGTATTAATACAACAGGTGATTCTTCAATCAAGTTTGAATTCTTTTAAGAACAGTATTTCTAAATGTTTTAGCAGGAATCATTTCAAATGCTAATATTAATGTTCCCCAGATCCCTTTACTTACCCCTATATTCTTTTTTCTTCTATGATTTCTGCATATGGGAAAAACTTATCAGTTCTGCTTCAAATCTTAGCAAAAGACCATGTGTCATTTGTAATCATTAGCATCCTTTACAAACTACATTAAAAGCAGAACAGGAATATATACATTGGTAGTGGCACTACATAACAGAAGAGGAATGTTACTTCCAAATAAAGGCGCTGATTTAATGGAGGTGATTCACTTAAGGAAAATGTGCTTACAGTGTTAGATTCTTGGTCAGACTTCATGGTTTCAGCAATGTATTTGATGCCCTCAATAGCACTCTTGACATCTGGGTTTTTGGTAATGGATGACTGGAAATTCATTGCGGCTGGGCCTTGCTTGCCAGAGATCTCAGAAATATCAATGTCTTCGGTAAAAATGCTTTTTTCCAGCTTATTTCTGGAAGGCCGTTTCATTGTTGAGAAAAACATCAGGTTTGGGATTGTGTTGATGAAAATCTGTAAGAAATTAATATTTAATTTACAAACAATAGTTCTGTCAGGAAGAAAGCACAGAGCAGTAGATGCTATCGTTCTATAATCTCAGACTAAAATATTTCTGTTGGACGGATGCAATAACCAGCATGGCTGAGGAAGCATCTGTTAGACTGGCACATTTTTTCACATGATTTAGGGCTTTTTCTCACCACCAAGTTTTCTGCAGCTCGTCTTCCTATCTGCATCAGATTTTCCCCTCTTACACACAGTATTGTTTGCCAGTCCTTGCTCTCCCAGTTTTCCTTTGTGTTTTTTCAAACTACCTTTGCAGTAGTCTAAAAAAATGACCCTTATCACTCATTTGGTTGTCCCCCCATCAAGACCTATGGCGACCCTGTAGGGTTTTCAGAGCAAGAGATGCTCATTGGTGGTTTGTCATTGCCTGCCTCGCGACCCTGGTATTTCTCAGTGGCCTCCCATCCAAATACTGACCGGGGCCAACCCTGCTTAGCTTCCGAGATCCGATGAGACTGGGCTAGCTTGGATGATCCAGGTCAGGCCCTTTTAAATTACAGACCCATTTAAGGCACCCATCATATAGATGGATGATGAAACTGAGCAAACTACCAGCTTTCAGAATGTAATACCGGAGCTCCATTGAAAACAGAAAAGAAAGAAGGTGGCATAATGTGGTGGCCACGGCTTATGGTGCACACTCTAAGCCCGCTAGCACAAGGGTATCACTGACACGATACTCATGTCATTTTAGAGGAGAAATGCAAAGGATGTTGCTGCGGCGCCTATTTTTATTATTATTTTTTTTTATTTGCTCTACTAATATAGATTGTCTGGAATGCTATCCCTAGGGGAGGACAGTAATTGGTTCGGCTTCATTGTGTGGGAGGGTGAAATAATTTGGCTTTCTCAGTGGATGGAGATTAGCAGGTGTTCCTGGACTGTGCATTTGAGGAAGAATCTAGCCCCATACCCCCTCTTGCTCCTTTAGTTGCCAACAGCAACTAAAAGCACGTAAGGGAATATTTTAAAAGTCATGTGCTCTATTGTGCCTGCCTTAGAGATGCATAACCGTGGCTAACATTTGACTTCAGATCCAAGAATTATTTGTCTTCAGAGCCCTATGGAATGCCCTGTGGAGGGTTCTAACATCATCAGCTTCAAGATACTTGAGTATGAGGTGACTCGGGTGGGGTGGGGGCAGGCTGTGAAATTGATTTGCAGCTCTGCTAAGGAGACCATCTCACCTTCCTCACCCACTGGGGCATCGTATGGGTACTCGGGGAACGGTGGTGAGTATTGATCACAATGACGGTGATGATGATGGAGGCTATGACGAATACCATGGTGAACAACATGTATTTCCCGATCAGTGGCACGGCACTGGAGGTCGAGGGAATGAGCTCCACAATGACCAGAAGGAAGACAGTCAAAGACAGCAGCACAGAAATGCTCAAGGTCATCTTCTCACCTGCAACAAGGGAGTAAAATAAATAAATGAATTTGTGAATTAGCTAAAATGAAGAAGAGGGTGAGATGTTCAGAGCCAGGCCTAAATCCCTTAGTCAGGTTAAAAGGAGGCTACCAGGGGCACAGGGCTTTGTCAGGCATGGTACCACAACTGTAATTCCCATCTGAGAGATATCCACCAGCCTGAATTCCTTTTTAAAATTAAAATTGCAGTTGATAAGGTATATTTCTCCAAACATGTGTTCAAGCAGGTATGATGGATATTATGGCACAACAACAAACCACAACTACAACACACTAAAATGTCTATAGTGCTTCAGGGAATCCAAAATGCTTCACCTGCATTACCTCACTATGATGGTTACAACAACCCTGTAATGTAGATAGTATGATGTCATGGATAGGAGTTGGGCTGAGGCTGGAAGAATAATGGCTTTCTTAATAGGACCTAACAACATTGTTACGTTTTCCCTGCTACTTCCCCAGGTCAAATGTGTATTGCAAGTTCTGTGCTGAAAACTTAATCTGGGCTCCATGGTGAAAAAGGAGAGGAAGTTTTCTGAATCAGAAACAGCCCCAGGGAGCACTACTTTCCCCACCAGAAAACCTAAGAATACTCCATTAACAGACATGGAGACCCAGTGGGGTACACAGTGTCCCCCAGGGCCCTTTCAAGTTAGCAAACAGGGCAGGGGGGAGGCCTTCTTCCACCTGTGGTCCAGGTCTGAATTGGGCCTGTGCATGCCTATGGTTAGATTCCATAAACAGAACTTGCCACATGTTTTTAATTGTGTGGACTCAAGAAGGACTCAGGAAGGAAAAGTTACCTGTAGCTAGGTTAGCTAGATTCGAGGACAGTAGCACCTTAGAAATCAACAAGATTTTTGGTTTAGAAGCTTTCGAGAGTCAAACCTTCCTTCATTAGATACCAGCTGTAGCCAGGTTCAAAGGCTGCCAAGTGAATTTGTGACTGGGGAAAGATTTTGAACCCAGAACCTCCCAGTACACACCCAGACACTTATTAGCCACTTATTGTTTTATGTCTTGTTTCACACCTGCTGATCTTGATTTCATTGCTTGTCTTTTATGACAAAGAACCTGAGGTAACTTTTTGATGTTGGAAGGCAAGGGACCAAATTCTAGAATACATTTCCCAAGTTTTCGACATCCTCGTTAGAAGTAGGGGAAAATCTACCTTTAAAAAGCTAAATTTTCACAACTGTATCAAGAATTCTGATACTCTGTGTATGTCTCTCCACTTTTAAGTTCCTGTCACGTAACCTCATAAAATATAAAATGGATGACTAAGGCCATCCAGAAGGGCTGAGATTATTTGCTTTTGCCTATCAGCTGCTTACAGGATGGTATACCTAAAAATGCACGTACCAGAATCTGTGGGCAGGTAAAACACTAATCCAGTCAAGAATGAGAAGAGGAGGCAAGGAATGATGACATTAACAATGAAGTAGAGGGGCAAACGCTGCATTAGGAAGTGGTAGGTGATATCTAGGTACGGCGTGTCAGTGCAGCAGGCATATACAACCCAGTGCTTCCATCCCCGAAAATCTTTCATGATCCATTCTCCACTTTCCATGAAGTTACTCATGTCTGGACGATCGCTTTCCTGTGGAGAAAGATAAACAATCAGTCTACACTACTGCATTATACTGAATGTGGCTAAAATCCAGTACTGTCTATCTGGTTTGTTAGCAAACCAATGTTTTAATTAATTTTGTTGTTGCAATACTTGGCTGTTCCTGTGCAGAGCATTTAACTCAGTGATGACCCCAACATTTATTTATGCATTCTCTTTTATGTAAGCCACCTTGAGCCTGCCCCAGTGGGGAGGGCGGAGTATAAATTGAAAATAATAATAATAATAATAATAGTTCAACACTTTAGAAACTATACTATCTAGTTAGGAGTCAGTGGATTAACTCTGCCAATACTTCCTATCATCTGATGGGACTTTTACTCTGTGATTCTTGAATAGTCGCCCACGAAACTATTATTACTATTACTATTACTATTACTATTACTATTATTATCTTACTATTACTGCTGTTGTTGTTATTATTATTGTTATTATTTTGATTTATAGCCTTCGCTCTCCTGAACAATGTGGCTCAGGGTGGGTGGCAACGTTTCCAAATAACAACATTCTTAAGTTAAAAGCATTAAAAACATTCTGAACAATTCAACTAAGATTTTTAGATGGCACATTAAAGAACACAGCTTGGGGTCCTTTTCCCCGTGGGGAAGAGATGGATGGAAGAAGCCAGGCTAGCTGGAAACTTGCTGTTCTCAACTGTAGGCCTAGTGGAACATCTCTAACAGCCCCTGTGGAACCACATTAAGTCCCAAAGGGCACAGATGTCGTTCGGCGGAAATCAGATTGATATGGGTCCAGAGCCAATGTATCTTCCTGGAAAGTCTGGAGCTGTTTTGCCGCCACTCTCTCAATTACCTTACCCAGAAACGAAAGGTTTAGAGGGGCCTTGGCTCAGTAGTAGAGCATCTGCTTGGTATGGAGAAGGTCCCAGGTTCAATCCCCGGCATCTCCAATTCAGGGATCAGGTAGTAGGTGATGTGAAAGACCTCTCCCTGAGACCCTGGAGAAACTCTGCCAGTCTAAATAGACAATACTGACTTTGATGGACCGATGGTCTGATTCAGTATAAGGCAGCTCCATGTGAGTGACACCGGGCAGTGACTGGACAGATCAGTAGGATCCAAAGACGGTTTCTTGAAGAGCAGTTTTACCACAGCCTCCTTTAACCCCCTCAGGTAGAAGCCCAACGATTCTTAGATGAAGTTCTTTTTTCTACGACATGACAGTGTAAAGTCACCCACACAAACACAGGCAGCTGCTTTGTACTGAGTCAAACCATTGATCTGTCAAGGTCAGCATTGTCTACTCTGACTGGCAGCAGCTCTCCAGGGTCTCAGGTAGAAGTCAGTATGGGCTCCTCTGACAGGCAGTGACTGTCCGGGGTCTCAAGCTGAGATCTTTCACACCACCGACTACCAGATCTTTTATCTGGAGATACCAGGGACTGAAGCTGGGACCTTCTGCATGCAAAGTAGACGCTCTGTCACTGAGTTGGATTCTCTATCGCTCTATCGCTCTGGGCTATCTTTATGCTTTTCGGTCATGGCCTCTGACTCATATTCCTAAATTGTCAAGTTGTCAATTACCGGGTTGATGGCAACCTTGCTACCATCATAGGTCCAGGTGCCCAACTTCATAGAACAGTTCTGCTCGTCGAATGGAAAGTGGGTGACGATGATCTCACAGTAGCTTTTAAATATGGCAGGAGGGGTCCATGTGACACAGCCTGTATAGTCCAAGTGTACTTTGGTAAACTGGACAATCGCAAACTCTCCATCTGCACTGTAAATGGAAAGAAACAAGATGAATATCAGTCCTGTGAAAAATATATATTTTAATTCAGATGCGTGGCCAGTCCTGGCTTTCCCTATTACAGTGTCAGAAATGGAGGAAACAGTAGAGTGACATCGTGAGAATGGGGAAAACCTGGAAAGAGAATGATTAGAGCACAATATCATGTGGATACCTCACCCCACACACAAGTCTAGAAGCCAAGGCAGAGAGAATAACCTCTGTGTGGAAGCAGCTAAAGAATGCCTTTGGTGACACTCATAGTTTGGCCATTCTGTGTACCTGTGAGATAAATTCTTTAATTCCAGATCAAGGGGGCAGTCTTTGGATTCTTGCACATCCTAGCATAACAAGGAGAAGGGGGACACACTTCCCATAGACAGCAACACTCTGTTTTCAGGTTTCTTTCCCAATCTAAAATGAACCCTTTTTGTATCTTTTTGGGGCCAACCTGTAGAAGACGAATCAGGAGGCACTTGAACATCCTGTCTACCTCCCCATTCATGAGTGAAGCAGCTCAAAGCCAGGGGATGAATAAAAAGCCCAAATCATTATTAGGTATTTGCATACTTGGATTGATCATCTCCCTTGTTATGTGGGCCATGTCTAGGATTAATGAGCTAATCAACAGCTCGACTTACTTGTTGTACAAAACAAGATCCGGACGCCAGATTTTTTCAGACGGGATGCGGATTTGTTTCACGCCACCATAATCTTCTGGGTTCCATTTCAGATTTACATCAGTCCATTGCTAACAAAGGAATTGCAGAGAGTCAAAACCTATTACCTATATTGCTGAACGTAGCCCTGCTGTAGAACAATTATTTGATACCGTGAAAGCATCCCTGTGAACTTGTTCTACTGCCCTCTTTGTTGAAAGTAACTGTTATAATAAACAGAAACCAATATCTCCATTTCCATCTGGAGAATGAGTACCAGTTTCTCATCCATTGTAAGCAGCTATCCAGAGTAAGCATAAATAGTGTAAAAGGAACGCATCAATGTTTTTATAATTATCCTTTATCCCTGGGCTGTAGACAGCCTCTCTCACTAGCAGAACTGCCACATTTCCTGATGGGCTTCAAAATAATGAATGGGAAATCCAGTTATTACCTCATCATCGCCAACATGGATTTCTGCAACTCTGTGCCAAGCCCAGGTATTGCCATGTGTTTATAGATAGTTATTTTTTCCAGAAGCTTTTGCCTATTTATAATGAGCAAATATTTCTGTAAATTACTTCCTACCCCCTATAACCACCTTGCTGTAGTAGCTAACGATAAAGTGGCATACTCCTGACATCCTTGTGAGGTAAGAAGTTTCTCAGGCAGTGCTTCCTGAGTTTGGCATCTTTGGCATGTGACCTAACAGGCAGCTTTGTATGCCAGCAAATAAGTATACCTACAGTGCAGAGGAACTGCAACAAACATCAGATCCCCAGAGACTGACTATAGACTCTTTTTTGTTCTTGTTCAGTCGCACAGTCGAGTTCGACTCTTCGCGACCTCATGGACCAGTTTACGCCAGGTCCTCCTGTCTTCCGCTGTCTGCTGAAGTTTGCTCAATTTCATGTTCGTTGCATCGATGACACTGTCTAACCATCTCATCCTTTGCCGTCCCCTTCTTCTTTGACCTTCAATCTTTCCCAGCATCAAGGTCTTCTCCAGTGAGTGCTCCCTTCTCATTTGGTGGCCAAAATATTTGAGCTTCAACTTCAGGATCTGGCGTTCCAGGGAACAGTCAGGGTTGATTTCTTTTAGGATTGAATGATTTTATCTCCTTGCAGTCCAAGGGACTCTCAAGAGCCTTCTCCAACACCATATTTCAAAAGAATCTATTCTTCGGCACTCGGCCTTCCTTATAGTCCAACTCTCGCAGCCATACATTACTACGGGGAATACCATTGCTTTGACCATGCAGACTTTTGTTGGTAGGGTGATGTCTCTGCTTTTATCATGCTGTTTAGGTTTGCCATTGCTTTCCTCCCAAGGAGCAGGCGTCTTTTAATTTCATGGCTGCAGTCATCATCTGCCGTGATCTGGGATCCCAGGAACGTGAAGCCTGTCACTACTTCTACAACTTCCCCTTCTATTTGCCAAGGAGTGATGGGGCCAGATGCCATGATCTTAGTTTTTTTGATGTTGAGCTTCAAGCCCACTTTTGCGCTCCCCTCTTTCACCCTGAGCAAGAGGCTCTTTAGGTCCTTTTCACTTTCTGCCATCAGAGTGGTATCGTCTGCAGATCTGAGGTTATTGATCTTTTCCCCAGCAGTCTTAACTCCAGCTTGTGATTCATCCAGGCCAGCATTTCGCATGATGTACTCAGCATATAAATTAAATAAGCAAGGTGACAATATACATCCTTGTCGTACTCCTTTTCTTATGCTAAACCAATCAGTTGTTCCATATCCGGTTCTAACTGTTGCTTCTTGACCCTTATAAAGGTTTCTCAGGAGACATGTGAGGTGGTCTGGTACTCCCATCTCTTTAAGAACCTGCCATAGTTTATTGTGATCCACACAATCAAAGGCTTTAGCATAGTCAATGAAGCAGAAGTAGATGTTTTTCTGGTACTCTCTTGCTTTCTCCATAATCCAGCGAATGTTGGCAATTTGATCTCTAGTTCTTCTACCTCTTCGAAACCCAGCTTGTACTTCTGGTAGTTCTCTATCCATGTACTGTTGGAGCCTAGCTTGTAGGATCTTGAGCATGACCTTGCTAGCGTGTGAAATGAGTGCAATTGTGTGATAGTTTGAACATTCCTTGACATTGCCCTTCTTTGGGACTGGAATGTAAACTGACCTTTTCCAATCCTGTGGCCACTGTTGTGTTTGCCAAATTTGTTGGCAAATTGAGTGCAGCACTTTAACAGCATCTTCTTTTAAGACTTTGGATAACTCAGCTGGGATACCATCATCTCCACTAGCTTTATTGTTAGTAATGCTTTCTAAGGCCCATTTAACTTTGCTTTCCAGGATGTCTGGCTCGAGGTCATTGATTATACCGTCGTGGTTGTCAAGGACATCGAGGTCCTTCTTGTATAGTTGACTATAGACTCTACATCGAGGTATTTCTCCTTCATCCACTTATTGGTCGTTCAGTCTACCTTGCTATCTCCCCCAAAACCAGTGTCAAAGGATGGCTGTTAAAATTCATTCATTCCTTCTGAATTACTATATGGAACTCATTGAGCTTCTCAATGGCCATCAGAAAGCATTAAAGCAAGGTGATTGGTTGCTTTGTTGTTGTTGTTCAGTCGCACAGTCGAGTCCGACTCTTCGCGACCCCATGGACCAGATTACGCCAGGCCCTCCTGTCTTCCGCTGTCCGCTGAAGTCTGCTCAATTTCATGTTCGTTGCATCGATGACACTGTCTAACCATCTCATCCTTTGCCGTCCCCTTCTTCTTTGACCTTCAATCTTTCCCAGCATCAGGGTCTTCTCCAGTGAATGCTCCCTTCTCATTTGGTGGCCAAAGTATTTGAGCTTCAGCTTCAGGATCTGGCCTTCAAGGGAACAGTCAGGGTTGATTTCTTTTAGGATTGACTGATTTGATCTCCTTGCAGTCCAAGGGACTCTCAAGAGTCTTCTCCAGCACCATAGTTCAAAAGAATCTATTCTTCGGCGCTCAGCCTTCCTTATAGTCCAACTCTCGCAGCCATACATTACTACGGGGAATACCATTGCTTTGACCATGCGGACTTTTGTTGGCAAGGTGATGTCTCTGCTTTTTATCATGCTGTTTAGGTTTGCCATCGCTTTCCTCCCAAGGAGCAGGCGTCTTTTAATTTCATGGCTGCAGTCACCATCTGCAGTGATCTGGGATCCTAGGAACGTGAAGTCTGTCACTACTTCTACGACTTCCCTTCTGTTTGCCAAGGAGTGATGGGGCCAGATGCCATGATCTTAGTTTTTTTGATGTTGAGCTTCAAGCCCACTTTTGCACTCTCCTCTTTCACCTTGAGCAAGAGGCTCTTTAGGTCCTCTTCACTTTCTGCCATCAGAGTGGTATCGTCTGCATATCTGAGGTTATTGATCTTTTCCCCAGCAATCTTAACTCCAGCTTGTGATTCATCCAGGCCAGCATTTCGCATGATGTACTCGGCATATAAATTAAATAAGCAAGCTGACAATATACATCCTTGTCGTACTCCTTTTCCTATGCTAAACCAATCAGTTGTTCCATATCTGGTTCTAACTGTTGCTTCTTGACCCTTATACAGGTTTCTCAGGAGACAGGTGAGGTGGTCTGGTACTCCCATCTCTTTAAGAACCTGCCATAATTTATTGTGATCCACACAATCAAAGGCTTTAGCATAGTCAATGAAGCAGAAGTAGATGTTTTTCTGGTACTCTCTTGCTTTCTCCATAATCCAGCGAATGTTGGCAATTTGATCTCTAGTTCCTCTACCTCTTCGAAACCCAGCTTGTACTTCTGGTAGTTGTCTATCCACGTACTGTTGGAGCCTAGCTTGTAGGATTTTGAGCATGACCTTGCTAGCGTGTGAAATGAGTGCAATTGTGCGATAGTTTGAACATTCTTTGACGTTGCCCTTCTTTGGGATTGGAATGTAAACTGACCTTTTCCAATCCTGTGGCCACTGTTGTGTTTTCCAAATTTGTTGGCAAATTGAGTGCAGCACTTTAACAGCATCTTCTTTTAAGACTTTGAATAACTCAGCTGGGATACCATCACCTCCACTAGCTTTGTTGTTAGTAATGCTTTCTAAGGCCCATTTAACTTTGCTTTCCAGGATGTATGGCTCGAGGTCAGTGATTATACCATCGTGGTTGTCAAGGACATTGAGGTCCTTCTTGTATAGTTCTTCTGTGTATTCTTGCCATCTTTTCCTAATCTCTTCTGCTTCTGTTAGGTCCCTACCGGTTTTGTCCTTTATCATGGCCAGCTTTGCATGGAACGTTCCCTTGATTTCTCCAATTTTCTTGAAGAGATCTCTAGTCCTTCCCAATCTATTGTTTTCCTCTATTACTCTGCATTGTTCATTCAGGAAAGCCTCCTTATCTCTCCTTGCTGTTCTCTGGAAATCTGCATTAAATTGGGCAAATCTTTCCTTATCCCCATTGCCTTTAGCTTTCCTTCTTTCCTCTGCTATGTGTAAAGCCTCATCAGACAGCCACTTTGCTTTTTTGCATTTCTTTTTCTTTTGGGATGGCGGTGAGTGCTGCCTCCTTTACAATGTCACGGACCTCTGTCCATAGTTCTTCAGGCACTCTGTCTATCAAATCTAGTCCCTTAAACCTATTCTTCACCTCTACTGTATATTCATCGGGGATGTGATCTAGGTCAAATCTGAATGGCCTTGTGGTCTTCCCAACTTTCTTCAATTTAAGTCTGAATTTTGCAATGAGTAGCTCATGATCTGAGCCACAGTCAGCTCCAGGTCTTGTTTTTACTGACTGGATAGAGCTTCTCCATCTTTGACTGCAAATTATATAGTCAATCTGATTTCGGTGTTGCCCATCTGGTGATGTCCATGTGTAGAGACGCCTCTTAGGTTGTTGGAAAAGGGTGTTTGCTATGACCAGCGTGTTCTCTTGACAAAACTCTGTTAGCCTTTGTCCTGCTTCATTTTGTTCTCCAAGGCCAAATTTGTCTGTTATTCCGGTTACCTTTTGATTTCCTACTTTAGCATTCCAGTCCCCTATGATGATGAGGACATCATTTTTTGGTGTTAGTTCTACGAGCTGTTGTAGGTCTTCGTAGAACTGGTCCACTTCAGCCTCTTCTGCAGCAGTGGTTGGGGCATAGACTTGGATTACTGTGATATTGAATGGTTTGCCTTGGATTCGGACCGAGATCATTCTGTCATTTTTGAGATTGTATCCCAATACTGCCTTTCTCACTCTCTTGTTGACTATAAAGGCCACACCATTTTTTCTACGGGATTCCTGGCCACAGTAGTAGATATAATGGTCTTCTGAGTTAAATTCGCCCATTCCTGTCCACTTTAGTTCACTGACTCCCAAGATGTCAGTGTTCATTCTTGCCATCTCATTTTTGACCACGTCAAGCTTACCTTGATTCATAGATCTTACATTCCAGGTTCCTATGCAGTATTGTTCTTTGCAGCATCGAACTTTCCTTTCACCGTCAGACACATCCACAACTGAGCGTCCTTTCGGCTTTGGCCCAGCCGCTTCACTCTTTCTGGGGTTACTCGTACTTGCCCTCTGCTCTTCCTCAGTAGCATATTGGACACCTTCCGACCTGAGGGGCTCATCTTCCGGCGTCATATCTTTTAGCCTTTTGTTACTGTCCATGGGGTTTTCTTGGCAAAGATACTGGAGTGGGTTGCCATTTCCTTCTCCAG
>JAPDNY010001491.1:0-15137 GCA_029375565.1 Gekko gecko | reverse complement strand
GTGCTTCATATCTTGCGCTTAGTTCATCTGACATGATTTTTTACAGCACATCAGCCTGGACAACTATAAACACATTATATTTATATATGTGGGTTGGAAAGTTTTCCACTGAAACTTGTTTGGAAAACTTTTTGCCCTGCATCACTGAATAGGTAGTATGTAAACTTGTAGTTTAGATTTGTGCCATGGGATATCCATTGGAGGGAATGGGTAGAACAGCAGTGCCAACTTGTGAAAATATAGAGAAAAATATAGTTGCTGCCCATCAGTACTCCCTCTAAGCTGTGGAGTCTTGTGAGCCAAAATTCTACTTTGTGAGCTACTGGCATTAAAGCTGTGGGCGAGCGATTTGGCTACTGCATGAATTGGTTTGCTCTAACAGCCATCCTTCCTGAGCTAAGACAAAAACGTGTGAGCCGGAGGCTAAAAAACTGTGAGCTAACACTAACTCAGCTTAGAGGGGAACATTGCTGCTCATATATATAGCTGTGGACAATGAGCATGGTATTGAACTATGCAAAGTCTGGAGTCTGCAGTGGCAGTCTGATTGACATGAACCATGTAGGACAACAACTTGCACAGAAACGCAGCAGGATGATTGTGGTCTTGTGCCAGTTGATGACTCAGCTCTTATATGCCAGAAGACACATTTGGTGCATCAGGTTTTTTTTAAAGCCTTTCTTTCATTTCAGAACTCCGGTGCAAAATAGCATAACTGATAGCCTTCAGAAGGTACAAATCTGCCTGAAATGGGTTAGAACATGAGAGCAAGCAGTTTTCTGGCTGTTGCATGTCCTGGTTGTAAAGTCGAGAAGTTGTCCTGCTATAGAGAGGCAGCCAGTGGCTGTGTGGTATAATAACTGGAGTGAAGATCTTAACTTGGCTCTGCTGTGATTTTGTTGGCTTCCAGGCTGATCTGGAAAAATGGCTGCCATTTTGTATGGAGACCCACATGAAAGTCTAGAATCTACAATCAGATTCAAACAATTCTCAGCCTGAACTTTCATGACAACTTTATGGAAGCTAGGAAATGAAAGGCTGTATGGTGGAAGGGGCTTACAGGGGCAAGTGAGGTGCCACTTCAAAGTCCTTGTGGGTTCCCCACCACATAATGGGCCACAGTTTTCCTGGGTAGAGGATGCCAGGGAAGAGGGAAGGAGGGAAATCTTAAGATGCTGAGGTGGGAACAGATAAAGGTGGGTTGGCTACTGCGTGGGAAGGAGAGAATAATGGCTATGAGGGTTTTCAGAGAAGGGAAAGAAGAAACAATGGGGAGATGAAACGAGATCCCCTTGCTAGTCCTTGTGGGTCCCTGGCTTGTTTATGTCTTAATGTGAGATACCACCTCCCTAATACTAGCTCTTGGAAACCAAATTGGCTTTCCTTTCACAGTCAGTTAAATTATAGAACTGTTATTGAGTCATTATTTAATTCATCCTCTTTAGCTAATTTGATGTCTATGACACAGCTCCTCAGTTTGATTTCTCCATCAACCTGGCAATTTCGTCGGCTAGCCTGGTCTTGATCCACTCCATAATTTTGGCTCTGGAGTAGCTGATGCTGAAAGTAAGGCTGTTGGAGCAGCACAGGTGTTTCACCTCCAAATAGCTCTCTCGTGATTGCATGATTGGTACGTGCCCTCTTATTTGACCTAAAACGGCTTGTTGTTTTTCTGTGCATAAGCCAGATTTTGGGATGCTACTTTCTGTGCACATACCAATTCCTTCCAGTCTTAGGTCAAATAACTTGCTGCAGAGGATGGCTCTGTCTTTCCCCTGCAAGTTATGTTCCCTTTGAACTCTGGTTGGAGTTCTTGTGTGTGGTGATGGTGGGAGCAGAGCCTGAAATTTTAGCTCTTGGCTATTCGATGCTGGAGCCTACTAAACTTCCATTTCCCAATCATCCCCATAGCTCAGAGAACTTCTGAGCCTGTGCTGACAGTGGCTACCAGCTGTCTGCTTACGTGAGACTTACCAGTTGCATTGATGCAAATACAGATGAAATACTGCTTAATTTAAACATTAAACAGACCATTAATGCAAACGTGTGCAGCTGCTAGACTCGAGACAGACGTTGCAAGCAGGGAAAGCATGATTCTTTGCAGACATTTTATAGCAGAGTTGAAATCGTCAGTTTTGGGTTGGGGTGCCAGTGCCTTTTGGAAGAAAAGGATGCTGTCAGTGAATGATTGCCCTTTTTTCCCCTCAAAGAAAAACTGGTTTTACCTAAACCTTAACCTAAACAAACTGTGCTTTGGAAATAGACGTTTATTGGATTGTTTCACCCAGGTTCCTGAAAGGTCACGCAGACAGTGCTGTAGAAACAAGTAAGAATGGTAAGCTCAATAGCACGTTGGTAGCATGGCAGATGTTTCTGTCAAGAAGTCTTAAAAAGTTTTTTAAAAATGGAAGCGGGGAAATGTTATAAATTTGGCTCTGTGGGAATATGTTTCTGCAAGGCCTTGGTGGGGGGAGGGAACGGGTTGTAAGGGGAACTGCTGTGCCAGATGTTTGTGGGAAGTTGCCTCTTTGGGTCAAGGTTTCCCTCTCAAACGGTGTGCACCGTTGTGAGTAAACTACCTTCTCCTGATAGATTTTACTTAAGTCAAAAGTGCTTCCTGCTTCTTCCATGGTTCTGACAAGCTGTGGGGTTCAAATTCAGGAGAGTTTTTCCAGCACCTGAAGCGTGCTAGGTGCCTGGCGTGCGTAGCTGAACCCAGCGTGCCTTGTGGGAATCTGGAGGTCAGATGTTGGTTAAACACTAGAAAGAACTCTGAAAGCCATGGGACATGACTGAGCAAGGGCCTCTCATCTCTTCCTCCAGCTGTTGAAGCTTTCAGTTAAGGGGAGGACCTTTTGCAAGTGGAGGTTTCAAGCACGAAGCTCATAAACAACTCTTACCAGGTGGTGCCTGGCTCTTAGCTCTTAAGGCAGGTCCCGGTCCCAGAATAGGATCGGACGTGGCCTTAGGCATGATGCTGATACTCCCCACAGACAGTAACGAATAGAACAGAATGAGCTTCAGATCAATAGCACCTTGGAGGCCAGTGGCTTTTCCAGGATATAAGCGTTCATGAGTCAAGGCTCACTCTTGTCAGGTACAAATGAGAACAAGCAACTGTCAGCCCTTATATCCAGGGCAAAAGGTGTGTGTGTGTGGGGGGGTGTTACAGAGAGGGCCCAGTTGGAGGCAGGATGTAGAGGCGCAGTGCAAAATCTGATCAGCTAGTATGCACAGGTAGCAGATCTGTATGATGAGCTTAGCTGTAAGAAAGAAATCTCGAGGTGATGAGCTTTAAAGGCTGGGTTTCTGCCAAAAAAGAGTCTAATCCTAAACCGGTGAGTCATCAAGAGCTGTCCTCCATAGGCGTTCCTGAAAACCTGTCTCTGCACTCATTTGAGAATAAATGAGGCTTCCTTGGAATGGAATAACGTTGGCGAAAGACTGAGTGCCCCATTAAGAGCTTTATATAAAGGTAGATTAGTTAGCAGATGTTGCAGGCTAAAGCTTAATAGAAACCGTAATCTGAATAGTCATGGTTTCCAGACACTCAATTTCCCCAGGTTTCAGTAGAGGCAAATCCCAGGTACTGATTTTCCCCTCTTGCAAGCTGCAGGAACGGCATCAGCACGATCCACTGTTTTCACCAGAGTAGTGCTGTATTCTGTGACATTCCTACCCTGTGGGCTAAGCTGTGTTACTTACTGAAATATTCATGCTCCATGTTTCCCCATGGCTCAAGGCAATAACAGTACATAATGAAAAACATCCCAGCAGCAGGAAAACCCTAGTACACCCCTGCCTTGCAAAAAACTCCTGCCACTTACACTCCATTAAAAGCTCTGGGAAATAAAATAGCCTTGCAGTGCCTCCTTAAAGCTTCCAAGGGCAGCACCTCCTTTACTGTCTCAGTAAAGCAAGTACAGACAAAGGGACAAGCTGTAGCCAATGCTGGGTGTGCTGCCTTCAGTAAAGGAGCACATAGAAAATAGCAGGCTGAAGGCCATAAGTAGCTTAAAGATCAGATGCAGATGGATGGAGCTGAAATGTCAGGCTGTGCTTCACACCAAACCTTTGTGCTCCAAGGCATGTGCCTTTGGCCACAAACAGGAGCTTTTCTATTCGCCTAGACTGGTGGTGATATGCCATGACGTCTTCCTTGGGGCGTAAAAAAACAACCCCTACACAGATTTGGCAGTACTTTCCCAGCGTGCACTGAGCAGTTCCAAGGGCTGGTAAGGTGACAAAGTGTCCTATAGGTGGCATTGGTGCTACAAGCAGAGTATGTGGTGGGCCATGCCTTGTAGTATGTCTGGGTCAGAGCCTGATGTGACAGTGGTGCAGAATCAGGCCTCCTCTTGAACTGGTCCTTGCACTGTGCTGTTGCCCAAGGCGGACTGGAAGTCTACACCGAGGGGTGTGTGTGTGTGTGTGCGCCGGCAGAGTGGTGGCGACATGCTGTTTTGCTCATGACGCACTTGGTGGAAAGGTTAGTTGCTGTTGTCTGTGTGGCTGGTTACACTTGGCTGCTGACCAGTGTGGCGACTTTTGTCTGCATAGATGCATGCGTGCATCACTCGAATGTGCAAACATTGCTGTTGGTTGTTGGGGTGGGGTTTTTATCTGAGGTTTTGTTTTATTCTGTATATTTTTGAATTTGTGATTTGTAAGCTGCCTTGAGGAAAGGCAGAATAGACAGAGACTAAATTGTATTCCAGCATGCAGTTTGGTGGACAGCCTGTTGTGTCAGATGCAGGTGGTTAGGCCCTCATTTGGACCCATGACATGCAGTTGACGAAGGGGACTTCAGTCCACAATAGCACATGTGAGAGTAAAACCTTTTTTTAGCCCTTAAGGTGCCCCCGATATGCCTCTGCGTGTTGCTTGTGAAGCGCTTCAAAGGAAATCAAAGAGCTCGCTTGAGCATTACCTCCATGTAAAACATGAGTGCTTACTTCTAGGTATGCCTTTGTTGCCCTGAGACAGAGTGGGGTGCAGCTACTCACAAGATGCTCAGGACTGGCATTGATTTATGTTGAGCTTTCAAGTATGGACCAACTACCTGCAGGGCTGTATATTCTCCCTTTGGAAATTTAGTAGCACTTCATGAACCTCTCTCAAGGAGAAACAAGTAGTTTTGGGTGGACGGCTGTGTTGGCGGGTGGCGGAACAGCGATATTTGAGTCCAGCAGCACTTTAAGAGACGGACCAACTAGATATTCAGGGTAAAACTTTTTGAGAGTCAAATCTCCCTTCATCAGATAAAAGCAGGAATGGGAGAAGAGAAGAGATTGGATTTATACCCCACCCTTCACTCCGAGTTTCAGAGAGGCTTATAAACTCCTTTTCCTTCCTCTCCCCACAGCAGACACCCTGTGAGGTAGGCGGGGCTGAGTGAGCTTTTTTGAGGACTGTCCTTGAGAGAAAAGCTCTGATGGAACCATGGCGCTTGCCCAAGGTCATCCAGCAGGTACAAGTGGAGGAGTGGGGAATCAAACCCGGTTCTTCCAGATTAGAGTCCGTGCACTTAACCACTATACTGAACTGGTTCCTTATATTGCAGAGAAGGGAGTCTGGATGCAAAGGTGAACTGGATTCTTCTGCAAGGGGCATAGAAGGATGCTGAATACCTGGGCAGCATGGCAAAATAAATCATGGCCATGCATCGTTGGTGGGTGGTGTATGGATAGGCTTACATAGAGCAGGTAAGTTGGATCTGAGAGAGGAGAAGCATTAACTATCATTTCATGTGCTCGCCAAACAATTCTGTACAGCCATGAAGGCTAGAAATATTTTTAAAACATGAAAGCTGGCATAATCCTTACTGTTCCTAATCTAATAGTAAAATGTATTATTACTATTATGGTCATAATCGTGAATATACAGTCGTCAGTGATTAAAACCTCACTTGTGCAATTCAGAAAATTGCAGATAGAATAATCTCTGGGGAAATTTATGCTGGAAGAGTGCTGCTTACGATATAAGCCAAACCTCCAGTACAATATCAACACCATCCTTGTTACAGGATAAATGACTGGATTGTTACAGGTAAGAGAGTACAATGGCTAGGTAATTTCCTGCCTGATTTTTCTGTTAGCGGACTTCTGTTATATTTTGCCCAAGTTCTGTGTTCCGTTTGATTGGAAAAAAGAAATGTGTTCTTCAAACAAGTAGTTGGAAGGTAAGCTAAAGGACAAATTGTAGAAACGGCAAGACATCACTGGCTACACTGTGCTAAAGAATAGTAGTTATTAGGGTGTACACTTGTTAAAATAACTTCTGATTAAAATTTTTCAGTGTCAGATGTATAAACATACAAATACGCATACAAAGATGGGTCAACACTATACAACTGAAGACCAAACGTGTTTTGGCCCCAAAGGGCCTTCCTCAGTGGTCACTAATACATATATATCATTGACACACATTCATAGACATATATACATATACCCACACCTTACATGGTTGTGCAGGTATTACAGACATTAATACGGGGCCATAGGTATATATCTATTTCAGTCTCACCAGTATTTCTGGTAGTCAGAATTTCTTAGTTATGAATGTGTGCCACTCCATCAAAGCAAAGATACTGTATCTTTGGGGCCCTGAGGAAGGCCCTTTGGGGGCAAAACGCGTTTGGTCTTCAGTTGTATAGTGTTGACCCATCTTTTGTATGAGTATTTCTATGTTTTTATACGTCTGACACTGAAATTTTAATCAGAAGTTATTTTAACAAGTGTACACCCTAATAAATTTCTATGTTTATATTAGATTAGTCAGCTTGGCCCCCTTGGTTTGCAGTGTGATTTTGGGTTGAGTTTCCCTTCCCCTTTTCCCCCTTTTTTCAGCTAAAGAATAGAGCGTCAGAGTCTCTGTTTGGTAGGCACGGGGAAATCTATTCATACAAGGATCTCCTCTGAACAAAACAAGGGGATGTTTTGATGAATTTCTGGTGATACTGTTCCGAAGGGTGGGTGCAGCCAGGGAATGCCTTGCAAAAAGGATCCAGGTTCATCAGCTCCTTCTAAGTATACCTGTGATGCTACCTGCCAGGTTAGCCTCCCACTCCCTCATGGAAGGTGATGAGAGCATCTGGAAGAAGCATGAGGAACCCTGGGAAGTGGGCTGGGAAAATGCTTCATACTTAGATCTTAGGCCAGTAGTTCTCCATCTGTTGTGTTTACGGAATCTTCCTTTTGTAAAAAAAGGCAGGCTGACTACATGGAGTTGTAGATAATGCTTGGTTTGCCAGACATGATGGAACAAATAACTAGGGGATCTTCGTCGTGGTCTCTGTGCAGTCCCACACATGGGTTGGGCGCCTGCGCACGACCTCGATCGGAGAAACTTCTAGAGCTTTACCTCAGAAGAGCTTTTGGCGGGCTCTCCCCCGCTCTGGGGGAGGAGACATGCACTGCGCATGCCCAGAGCGGGAGAGAGAGCCGCCTCCCACTCAGTTCTTCTTCGACCGCCTTCATGTTCACACCTCGTTCCTGTCGTTCCTCCATTTACCTCAGCTGAGTATATCTTTCTTCGCTTTCGCTTTCTTTTTCCATCTGCTTCTTTCTCTTCTAAAAAATATTTTTTTAAAAAAATCTTTGTCTATCTTCTTCCCCCCCCTCCTTTCTTTGGAGGGTGGGTGGGGATTTTTGTATGGGAAAGACTCAATTCTTTAAGGTCTGTCGTCGTTGCCCTGCTAAAATTCAATCCAACGACGGGCACGACCTTTGCTTAGTTTGTTTGGGAGAGGCCCATAGAGTAGATTCTTGCCCTCATTGCGCGAGTTTCACTCGTCAGGCTCGCCGTAATCGAGAGGCTAGGCTCAAAGCTCTTCTTGTTGAATCGGCTCTGCGTCCCACAATGTCTTCAGGAGCTTCCCAGGTCTCGGTAGCCAAGAAATCGGACACCTCCTCGAAGGCACCGAAACAGAAACCTAAGCGGGCTGAAGATAAGACCCTTCGAGGTCGAAGGCCACGCCCTCTGCTTTGGTTTCGAAAGTGGACCCCATCATCGTGACTGGGTTGTCGACGTCGATGCCGGCCCTTGCCTCTACATCTCATCAGTCTGCGGCTCGACAACAGACTCCGCAGCACCCCCACTCGTCACCTACGGGGACGATACCGTTGGGCCAGTTGACCAGATCGCCTCCGCACCTGTCTCCGCGAACAGGCTCCCCGGTCTCCACGGAGGCGCTCCACTACCCCGATCCACACTTTGGACGAGGGTCTGGTTGTGCACCGCCATGCTCGGTTCCGATCTCGACTTGGTCGTCGATGCCTGATCCGTAGGCAATCCCCGTCGTCGTCTGATTCCGCCTCTGACCCCCAATGCTGGTCCTGCGAAGACCGTCGGGAGCGTCCGGATGCGGCCTACTATTATTCGAGGTCTCCGACACCGGAGAGACACTGCTATGACCGAATCCGGCATTCGGAACGCGGAGATCAGGCCCACGCCCCTGACCGCCCTCGGCGCTCGGCATCTGTGGCCTCGGCTCATTCTGCCTCTCGGGAACAGCTTTCTGACCTTCCCAGAAATCGGGACGCTCCAAGGAGTTCCCCAATGGAACCTCGACACCGTCCTGCCGTCGACCATCTGGTCGTCGACCTTGTCCAACCCCGATCCTCCTCTATGTCGATCTCGGACGGGTCGGATTCGGCGGAGTTCGATCCCGAGGTCTCTCGAATCGAGGACGAGCACCGACGCTCGGGGTCGATTTCCCCTACGGAAGGCCCTAAGGCATTTTTGGAGCTCGTTACCAGGATGGCGACTGCCCTCCAAGTTCAGGGCTTTACGGAGTCCCCAGCAGTGACCGACGTCGTTCACCGGTTGGTCCAGGCTGATCTTCCTCCGTCTCCCGTCTTGCCTTTGCTGCCTGTCCACCTTTCTATGTTGAAAGAGTCATGGGAACACCCGGCTTCGATCCCTCCAGTTTCGAGGCGCTATGATGGGTTGTATAGGATCCAGGATGCTCCTGGCAAATTCCTCCTTTCTCAGCCACCACCGAACTCCATGGTGGTTCACTCTTCTTCGAAATCGAGGCAGCCTGCTCGCCAGTCCACGCCCCTGACCGTGAGGGTCGTAAACTGGATCTTCTGGCCAAGAAGATTTACTCTCTGGCCTCCATGAATCTCCGGGTCGAGACTTATCTGTCGTATTTATCTGCTTACGCATTCAACGTTGCCAATGCAATTCGCCCTGTCCTGGAGTTTGTTCCGGAAGAGCACCGTCCCACTCTCTCGGCTGCCTTGTCTGAGGTTTGTGCCATATCAAAGCAACAAATCAATTCCGTTCGTCATGCAGTCAGCTGCTCCTCTAAACTCCTGGTGTCTTCTGTTGCTCTACGGCGTCATGCCTGGCTGCGGGGCACTTCCCTACAACCGGACGTCAAGTTCCGTGTAGAAGACCTCCCCTTTGACGGAAACGGCCTCTTCCACTCCACCACCGACGAAGTGTTGAAGGCTGTTGATGAGAGTCGTAAGCAGGCCCGAAACCTTGGAGTCTCGGCTGCACCTTACCGTCCCAGAAACCGTTCCTGGAAACCTTCCGCCTCCAGGCGATACCTATCTCCGGCACCTCACTCCCAATGGAGGAGGAAACCGTACGACTCCCGTCCTCCTTCCAAACACCGTTCCCAACCCACCAAAAAGCCGCCGCAGCCTAAGCAGTCTGTTTGACTGTCCCCACCGTCTCTCTCCAATGTCGTTCACTCCTTCCGTCCGTACCCGCCTCTTCCCCTTTCTACCAGCCTGGGAAGAAATTTCAACCGACTCTTGGGTCCTCACCATCCTGCGGGTCGGGTACGCCATAGAGTTCGTTTCGCCTCCGATCCTCCCACACTTTGTCGTCACGCCTCCAGACCCCCTCCTCGATCTCGAGGTCTCTGCTCTCCTTGCCAAGGGGGCCATCGAGGTCGTCCCGGAGGCGCAACGAACTCTCAGCTTCTACTCGAAGTATTTCCTGGTCCCCAAGAGGGACGGCGGCTTCAGACCAATTATGGACCTTCGGGATCTCAACCGTTACATTCGGTATCAAAAATTCAGAATGGTCACTCTACAGTCGATCCTCCCTCTCATTCCACGGGCAGCGTGGCTCGCGTCAGTCGATCTTCAAGACGCATACTTCCATGTCACAATCCGTCCCCAACATTGGCGGTTTCTCCGGTTCGCCGTTGGAGATGCCCACTACCAGTACAGGGTGCTTCCCTTCGGCCTTTCTACAGCTCCACGGGTGTTCACCAAGCTGATGGCTGTGGTGGTAGCCGAACTCCACCGACGGGGAGTCACTCTTTATCCTTACATCAACAACTGGCTTCTCGTAGCTCCAACGCCAACTCAATTGCTCTACGACACTCGGGAGACTCTCTCCCTCCTCCGTGCTCTTGGCCTTTGCATCAACCACGCCAAGTCCTCCCTTCAGCCCCTCCAAATCCTTTGATTCCTCGGGGCTCGACTCGACACCAACCTCGAAGCGGCTTTCCTTCCGGAGTCCAGGGCTTCCGACATTCGGGCGATGGTGTCCGCCTTTCAGACGTGTCCCCAACAATCCGCCCGTTCGGTCATGAGGCTTCTGGGTCACTTTGCCTCTACGGTGTTCGTTGTCCGCAACGCCCGGTTGAATCATGCGGCCGCTTCAGCTCTGGCTCCTACAAGCCTTCGATCCCCTCCGGAGGCCTTGGCACACGATTCTGTCGATCCCACAAACCGTCCTCGCCTCCCTCGAGTGGTGGGCTCAACCTGTCCACCTCCTTTCCGGGATGCCATTTCGTCCTCCTCCTCCCCGACTTGCTGTTGACCACGGACGCTTCCCTCTCGGGTTGGGGAGCCCGGAGCGGAACGCTTACTGTTCAAGGGGCTTGGTCTGCTCGAGATGCAGCTCGCCACATAAATTATCTGGAGCTGCAAGCGATCTACCTGGCCCTTCGGTCCTTTCTTCCGACCCTCCACGGCCGTGTCGTCCAAGTGGCTTCCGACAGCACCACGGCTGTTTATTATGTCAACAAACAGGGCGGCACTGCCTCTGTTCGTCTCTGCACCTTGGCGATAGACCTCTGGTCCTGGTGCCTCCGCCACTCCATCACGCTCTCGGCGATCCATATTCCCGGGGATCAGAATGTCGATGCGGACCGGTTGAGTCGTTCTGCCTCATTGGACAACGAATGGTCCATTCCCCTCCGGTATCTTCGGCCTCTGTTTCGGGAGTTCGGTCACCCATCTGTCGACGGCTTCGCGTCCGTCGACAATGCTCGATGTCGCCTGTTTTTCAGCAGCGGTCCCCCGTCTGCTCGGTCGCTCGGGGATGCCTTTCTCCACAAATGGAACGAACCCTGTTTTATCTGTTTCCTCCGTTCCCTCTCATCTCTCGGGTCGTGCAGAAGATTCGTGCAGACCGCACCTCCTGCATTCTGATCACTCCGTGGTGGCCACGCCAGGTCTGGTTCCCGCACCTGCTTCAACTCTCCTGTCGTTCCTTCCGTCCCCTCCCTGTCGTCCCAGATCTCCTTTCTCGGGCCCGAGGGAGAATCATCCATCCCAATCCGGGATTTTTTCAAATTAACGGCCTGGAAGATCCAGTCCTAGACTTCCCGCCTCAGGTCTCTGAAATCCTCCTGAATGCTAGGAAGCCTTCTACTCGACATTCCTATCGGCTCAAGTGGAGCAGATTCCAATCCTATGCTACTGATCACTCCTTCGATCCGATTCGATCATCTCTCCGTGAGATCTTCGCCTACATCGTGCATTTGAAGGAGGCGGGCCTGGCATACTCGTCCTTGAGGGTTCATTTGGTGGCGATCTCCGCCTACCACCCCTCATCCAAGGCTCATCAGTGTTCTCCCACCGTCTCACCAAGACGTTCCTCAAGGGTCTTCTTCGCATGTGCCCGCCTAGGAAACCGTTGGTGCCTTCCTGGAGCTTGTCTCTAGTCCTTTCTCAACTCATGGCTAAACCGTTCGAGCCGATGGCTACCGCCGACCTCAGGTTAGTGTCCTGGAAGACGGCCTTTCTCGTAGCCATTACCACTGCACGCAGAGTAGGGGAACTAGCTGCCTTTAGGGCAGATCCCCCTACACCGTTTTTCATAGGGAGAAGGTGGTCCTTAGAACTGATCCTTCCTTCCTCCCTAAAGTCATCTCTGCCTTTCACCTCTCTCAGTCGTCTGTTCTGCCTACATTCTTCCCGAACCTGACTGATGCCTCTCAGAGAGCCCTGCACTGTCTAGATGTGGCGCAGAGCGCTCTCTTTCTATCTACACAGGACGCAGCCCATACGTAAATCTCCCTCGGCTGTTCCTGGCTTATGGCCCCCCTCACGCGGGGGAACCCATTTCTTCTCAACGTCTCTCTAAGTGGGTGACTTCCACCATAGCCCTTTGCTATGAGCTGGCGCGTCAACCCGTTCCTACCTGTCTCACTGCCCATTCCACACGGGCGGTGTCGACGGCTACCGCTTTCCTGGCCGGTGTCCTGTTGGAAGACGTCTGTGTGGCTGCTACGTGGTCCTCGGCATCGACCTTCGTGACCCACTACGCACTCGACGTCCGAGCTCGGCGGGATGCTGCCTTTGGTCAGACGGTGCTGCGATCTCTCTTCGCTTGATCCTGGTACACCCTCAGGTAGGACCCGTGGGTGATTTGTTTTGATGGTGATGCTGTGTCTTAACCAGTATTTTTGTGTCCTTTGCAGCTGCCAGCTCCCTCCTCCAACTGGTTCAGCTCTTGTAATCACCCATGTGTGGGACTGTACAGAGACCACGACGAAGATAAACAGGTTGCTTACCTGTAACTGATGATCTTCGAGTGGTCATCTGTGCAGTACCACAATCCCACCCAGCCTTCCCCGCTGCTGGCATCTCCAGATGTCCTGTTTTGGATTCTTTGGCCTTGACAGTGGCGGTCGAAGGAACTGAGTGGGAGGCGGGTCTCTCTCCCGCTCTGGGCATGCGCAGTGCATGTCTCCTCCCCCAGAGCGGGGGGAGAGCCCGCCAAAAGCTCTTCTGAGGTAAAGCTCTAGAAGTTTCTCCGATCGAGGTCGTGCGCAGGCGCCCAACCCATGTGTGGTACTGCACAGATGACCACTCGAAGATCATCAGTTACAGGTAAGCAACCTGTTTATCTTCTTTCAGTTCTGCCGGAGACCAGTTAGCTGCTTGAGCTCTGGAGAGATTTAGTGTGTCAGGTTTCAGTAATACAATTTTTATACTTCGAAGCAGTCAAGGTAGCTTTAAATTATCGTCATTTAAATGCAGCTAATTGAAATCTGCCAGGATAGGGAATGTAATATTCGAGTTGGGACACAGAATTACGGAATGGCAAATGGCCCCTTTTAGAAACCAGATTAGGGAATAGATGCTTCCGGCTGTTGCCTGCCCTACCAGTGGTTTGTGGTGATGCAGAATACGACAGGGCTATTGACAGATGCAATAAAAAAGGGTGGCAGAGTAAGCCATGGAGGTCATTCCTGTTCAATCCGTGTCCTTGTGCATTGTTTGAACTTGAGTCGGTTGGGCTTATTGTCCTCACCTTGGCTTAAGAGGCAAATTATGTCCTGTGCAATTGCTTTTCTGGAGAGGTCGGACAAAGGGCCATTTTGCAAACAGCAGGCGAGTGGAATATGGGAGAGCAACACGATTCAGCTGTAAATGTACAGTAATGGAGAGTCCCCTTTTACAGATGCCACTTATGTTAATAGCTTGTATAGCAAACATTCAACACTGGTGCCTTTAGGGAGTCTTTATTTCTGTAATTGTAGAATGATTAAAAAAAACACCCTGGCTGTTGGCCAAAATGACTTTCAATCTGTAACCTTCCAGAAGTGTACTAGGCAAGCTTGTTCTTGGACTGAGTACATTGTGCCAGTTTGATAACTACTTGAGAGGAGAGAAGCCCCCCGGGGGGGACGGGGACGTCAACCATTTTGGATGAAAGAAGGCTAGGTGTAGCACAGATTGCTATCTAGACATGGGAATAAAGCTGTATTTATTTTATTTGCACCATTTATGCCTAGCCTTTCTCCCCAATGGGGATGTGAAGTTGTTTACATTTATTTATTTATTTCATTAGATTTTTACCCTGACCTCCCAGCAAGGCCAGCTCAGGGCGGCTTACAATATTTTTGCTTTCTCCATTTTATCCTCACAGTGTCGTTGTGAGGTAGGGTAGGCTCCGACTAGCCCAAGGTCACCCAGTGAGCTTCTATGGCAGAATGGGATTCTAACCTGGGTCTCCTATGTCCTAGTCTGACATTCTAACCACTACACCACACCGTTTAGTATAGATCTGAATCCACTCAGCCTGAGGCTTATGATTGGGTCTTTCCGGCTCTGCTGTTCTGCGTTCTGCTTGAGACTGAGATAAGATGGGGTAGAAATGCATCTTTCCTCTCACTTTACATGTCTAGTGATTAACACATGGAATTCACTGCCACAGGAGGTGGTAGCAGCTACAAGCATGGATGGCTTCAGGAGGGAATTGGATAAGCATATGGAGCAGAGGTCCATCAGTGGCTATTGGCCACAAGGTATAGATAGGAACTCTGGAGCGAGGGATGCTCTGTATTTTTGGTGCTTAGAGGGGGGAACAGTGGGAGGTCTAATAGTGTCCTGGCCCCACTGGTGGGCCTCCTGATGGCACCTGATATTTTTGCAAGAACAAAAAAAGAGGGGGAGGGGGAAAAAACCTGAACCTAAAACCTAGAATCCAGAACCTGACAAAGGCTAGTCAAATGTGGGAAAGGGGGCCAGTGTTAAAAACTTGATGAAGGAAGTATAAAAAAATACATGTATTTATTAATCACAACTTTAAAAATCTATAAGGGCCCAGTCACACGTTATAAGTATCAATCGATAAAACACAAGGGCTTGTAAATCTGACCTGACGCGTTTCGGCCTACATAGGCCTTCCTCAGAGGTCAATAGTGAGGAACATATTGGCTATTGTAAAAACATATAGTACAATCATACACAATCATATACAGAGCATAAATACAATAAGGACCAGAAGCAAGTTGTTTCAAGATAACCCACCAGGCATAGAGCAAGAAAATACAAATGAGGCCGCTATTAGTGCAATCCCATGCCCAGTGGTTCTCAGATATAAACTTCTGGCCCAGGAAACACCTTCCTATGATTGTAGAGCCAAATAAT
>JAPDNY010001490.1:0-15138 GCA_029375565.1 Gekko gecko | reverse complement strand
TTTTTTTTTTTTGTAAAACTCTCTTAAAAAAGAGAGAATTTTATTCTTTTTATAAGAAAAGGGAAGGGTAGACAGATGGAGAAAGAAAAAGGTGGAGTGAAAATTTTTTTCTGTTAGTGAGAGTTAGTTTAGGTTAATAACCAATACCAAGATTTGGCATCCATCATGGTTAGAAGATCTACTTTTTAACTAAAACAAAGTCCAAAATCACTCTGTTAATGCAGTTAGTAAAGTCCATTGGGGTTAGTAATTAAACAGCTCCTTCCAGATGTAACACGAACAGTCCTCAAAGTATCTTCTTCTTAATTTTCTTCCAGTTATGGATTAAGTCCATTTTAACTTTGAAGTCTTCCGTTCCATCACCTTCCCCTGGGCTGCTGTCTTCTGCACTTATCCCAATTTTGAATGCTGCATCCTTCTTCCTGCTGGCGTGTCTCTTCAGGAGTTTCTGTGTTTTGAAGATGAAATCCTTCTTCTTTCTTTTCTTTTTTTTTCTTAAACTTCTGGCCTTCAAGCTTCCAGGGCTCCACAAACTCAGCAGATGAAATTAGATCTCCCGTTTGTCACCTACTATGCTCGACATCCCCTTCTTCTGGCAGAGTATTTCTTTTTATAAAGGCGGAATAGGCTTTGGAAGCCTTATCCACCTCTTCTTTTAACTTTATCGCTCCACTTCCAGTTAGGGGTGCCAAGACATTTGTCAAGGTAAATCCGAGATCTTCTTTCTCCTCTTCTTTAGCGCCCTGGAAACCTGGAATCCAATTCGATTTCTGTTCAATCTCCTTCATCTTTCTAGTTGTTTCCAATATCTGTTTCTGTCGACTGATGAGAACACTTTCCATTTTAAACAAAGTTTGGTTGATCTTCTGCAATTGTTCCAGCAGGGGGCACAGCATCTCCTTTTTCTGTTGATTGACAGCAAGCTCTTGGGGGGGGCTATCTGGACCGGAAGTCCCTCCTCTCTTCTCTTCCGGTGTCTGCAGGGCTTGTTCCATTATCGACATTTTGTTTTTTTGTTTACTTTTAAAAAGTTCGTGCCGCATCCCCCAGGAAGCTAAGATGAACACATTCTTCCATGCAGCCCCAACGGTACTTTCACCAACTCTTTGTTTTCTTTCTGCCCCCCTTCGCGCTCCCTTTGAATAACTTGCTTCTCGAGGGGGGTGGGGACTCCTCCCTCCTCCCAACGCTTATACGCATGCAGGGGGGCTCCGATTTACGCTTCAAAATAGATCTTCAACTCACGATTCGATGCCACTACTTCTTTTTATGTTGAACCATAGCGCTGTTTTCACTCCTGGAATTCGGTGGCGCCGCTAAGTCCCATTACGGGCACGCCGCAGCGGGGCCGATTGGGGCGGGGAGAAAGCCTCAATTTCCCGGCTGTCTGCCGGCAAAGAGGCTACTCCCCAAGCGCCCCCGGTTCGGAGCCTTAACCTAAGGCTCACTAGGGTCTTTCGCATATGCGAAGACCCCCTAACTGCGCGTGGGCTAACCGCCTCCGGGAGCGTCCCGAGAAGCGGCCGCCATTCGCGACGCCAAAAACCGAAAACCGGGGCTTGCATGTTTTGATGAGGCTGTGGGCTATGCCATGGAGGGCCACTCTGGATGAACAGCCACAGCTGAGAACTCAGACAAAACGTGATCCACTGTAGAAGGAAATGGCAACCCACTCCAGTATCTTTGCCAAGAAAACCCCACGGACAGTAACAAAAGGCTAAAAGATCTGACGCTGGAAGATGAGCCCCTCATGTCGGAAGGTGTCCAATATGCTACTGGGGAAGAGCAGAGGGCAAGTACAAGTAACCCCAGAAAGAGTGAAGCAGCTGGGCCAAAGCCGAAAGGACACTCAGCTGTGGATATGTCTGATGGTGAAAGGAAAGTCTGATGCTGCAAAGAACAATACTGCAAAGAACAATACTGCATAGGAACCTGGAATCAAGGTAAATTGGATGTGGTCAAAAATGAGATGGCAAGACTGAACATAGACATCTTGGGAATCAGTGAACTAAAGTGGACGGGAATGGGCGAATTCAACTCAGAAGACCACTATATCTACTACTGTAAAGAATCCCGTTGAAAAAATGGTGTGGCCTTTATAGTCAATAAGAGAGTGAGAAAGGCAATCATGGGATGCAATCTCAAAAACGGCAGAATGATCTCAGTCCGAATCCAAGACAAACCATTCAACATCACAGTAATCCAAGTCTATGCTCCAAACACTGATACAGAAGAGGCTGAAGTGGACCGTTTCTATGAAGACCTCCTAAGACAAAAAAATATGTCTTTATCATCATAGGGGACTGGAATGCTAAAGTAGGAAGTCAAAAGGTAACCAGAATAATGGGCAAGTTTTGTCTTGGAGAACAAAATGAAGACGGGCAAAGGCTAACAGAGTTTTGTCAAGACAACACGCTGGTCATAGCGAACACCTTCTTCCAATAACCTAACAGGCGACTCTACACATGGACATAACCAGATGGGCAATACCGAAATCAGATTGATTATATCATTTGCAGTCAAGGAAAACTTGTCCTTGTCATGCTTAACTAGGTATCATCAACAGCAATAAAATGTATATAAAGGAAGTTTTCCTTTTTAGGGTAAAGGTAAAGGTTTCCCTTGCTCGAAAGCCAGATGAATCTGACTCTAGGGTTGTGGTGCTCATCTCCATTTCAAAGCCGAAGAGCCAGCGCTGTCTGAAGTCGTTTCCGTGGTCATGTGGCCAGCATGACTAAAAACCAAGGCGCATGGAACGCTGTTACCTTCCCACCAAAGTGGTACCTATTTATCTACTTGCAATTTCTTGCTTTCGAACTGCTAGGTTGGCAGGAGTCCTTCTTTTTACATTCATTTAAATAGAAAACTTTTTAAAAATTATACCTTTGATTCTCTGTGTTTGAAAGAGCTAAATGGAGTATGTTTTAATAAGTCTGATTTTAGAGTGTTACTATATATCACTTGATCTCTCATCACTTGATTTTGAAGCATTTGATGACTCTCTTAATATGTGAAGTGTTTCCCTTGAAAATGTTTTTAGTTGATACTGAAGGACATGAAAAATTCTAGTGATTAATCTGTGATTACTCATTCACACATGCAAGTTATCAGCCGATGCTACAACTGGTAAGTGATGAACATGCATATGTGAACAAGCCCTTGAGTGAGAAATTTAAAAGTAATACAATATAAAAGATCATCTCCACTAATTTCATATATAAAGGTCATGTTTGGCCTAATATATTACATTTAGCCTATATTCTATGCAACATTACAGTATACGTTGTATGTCCAATGACAACCCTATTGTTATTGCTACCCTCCAGCTATTCTTGCCTTAAGCATATTAGGTTTACTGATCTATTAATTATATCCCACTGTCAGCTTCCATGCGTGTAAACTTCAGTGGGAGTGGCAGGGCTTGAGCCCCCTCTGGTCTACTAACAAATGCCCCTGCATTCTCTTAGCCTGGGCTACCTGAGAGCACCCCAGATGTGATCACAACAGAGGTTCCACCATCATTTTCTTCTTTTGTCCAGACCTAAAATGTTTCAATTTCATTTTCTTGTATATTCTATTTAGCTAATGTAAAATAATTGTTTCTTTAAGCATTGCTGTTCCTTCTAACGGATGAGTTTCTGCCTCTAGAGAAAGGGAGTATTTTTGCCTGCTGCAGAGTCCCATAGGGCTGCCAGCCACCAAGTGGGATCTAAGGATTCTCTGGAATTACAGTTTATCTCCAGACCACCGAGATAAGTTCCCCTAGAGAAAATGGATGCTTTGGAAGGTGGACTCTATGGCATTGTACCCTACTGGGGTTCCTGTCCTCCACAGGATCCACCACCCCAAATCTCCAGGAGTTCCCCAGTGTGGAGCTGGCAACTGTAGTGTCCCGATTTGCTCTTTAGGTCCACTGCAGGAGCACAGTTTTAAGGGAGTACAAAAGGCTGCTGCATTGGGAGAGAGGAAGTAGGGAAGCCTTCCTATAGCACAACTCTGCTTACACTGCTTAGGATCCATTTCTTTTATTTATTTAGCTTGCTTGTAGATGAAGGCCTGTAAATATTCTCCAGCCACAGGCTGTGTCAATTGGTGCTAACAAGAAGAGGAGGAACCGGGTCGCTGCAACCCCCTGCCCTCTCAGTTCTGAGACCACCTTCAACCTCAGTGGCATTGGAATGTTTCAGCCAGTGAGGTGGGTGGGTCTGTAAAGGTCACTATTATGAACTCTAACTGGCTGCAACTCTCCAGCATTTTTCACATCACCATACCTCCTGACCCTTTTAACCAGAGATGCCAGGGATTGTACCTGGGGCTTCTACCACTGAGCTAAGGCCATTTCCTAAAAAAATTAGAGGCACTGTTGTTGTTAAGAGGGCGCATGAAAAGTACATATTTTAGCTCCCTCGTGAAATATTTTAATTCAACTTTTTTTTTTACAGAAGCAATCACCACAGGTATGGTCTTCACTTTCATCCTAACACACAAAATGGTGTACAATCTCCCACTGAAGGCTTTGCTTCAGCTGTAAATGGAGCTTTTGGAAGAGTCCATTGATGGGAATATACTCTAAAAATACATTAAAAATTGAATCGGTAATTTATGTTTTAAGTGGAACCAGCACTGCCTTTAGGCCCCAGCACTAAACCGAGGTGCACCACATGATCAGTGGTGGTGCTGGACGCCAGGGCATGTTTCCTGCCTGCCCTTTCCCAACCCTCCTGCCCAACAGAGGGAGGAAGAAAGGAAAATTGCCCAGATAACTTTTCTGGTGTGCATATGCATGGATAGATACTGATGCACACACAAAAACACAGTTGCTGTGTACCCAGTCATTATGCCTATTAGGCCTGTAGGCATTCTTCCATTGTGCTGAAGTTCTCTGATTGCATCAGATTAATGGTAAAAACTGCTTGCTAAGACTGCCATAAAAGAACATCAACATAGAAATTATCCTAGTGAAAGGTCAGTTTAATTCCATTCTCTTAGAAAAGGCGTTTGTAATCTAATGGAGATCAAAACAAGAAAGTAGTAAGAGAAATTATCACCTTAAAGTTGGAGCCACAAGAATTAAGTTTTGATTAAAGAAATAGCTATGCGTGGCTTTCAAATGAGCAGTTACGTGCAATTAACAGGATCTGAGGTAAGGAACACATAACTGTGCATTGGATGTGATCTCTGTATATACATACTGTTGGTTTTGATTGGAGTTGTGGATATGAATTGTAACATATTTTGGAACTCAGCATCCCTTCAAATTACACCAGCTTATGTGGCCCTTCTGAATATAGATGTGTTATGTATATGCATTAAAAAGACAGGAAAGCAGCAGGACACTTACTGAGTTATGAGTGATTTTTTGCCATAAATAAAAATATATTTATGAACAGTGATGTCAGTGCTGTGGGTTCATTCAGTCTGCTTTAGCCTTACCTAAATAAAATAGAAGAGTCCCTTTGTTTTTTTTTAAAGATCATTCCTAGAAGAAAGGCAGCATAGTTCCTTATTCTTGAACAGTGGTCATTTAATAGTGCATGTCTAAAAATAAAGATAGTATCACTAAAGAAAGCTACTGCCATTATCCTAAAAATAAAATCTATATCAAATTCATATTCACAGAAGAGTGTCGCAGGTCCCCAAGATCCAAGTTAATTCTGTGTTCATAGTATCATTTTTGTGAGGCTCTCCCTTACAGCGCTGATCGCTTGCCCTCAGCTGTCTTGCTGGGTGCCTCTGAAAGTCTCCCCAGGACTCAGAACAGGGAAGGGGTTGCACCATTTCATTCATTCTTTTCACCAGAACAACAGCTCTTATCACACCCAAACTGCACCCTTCTCAGCCTTTCCTAGGAACCTGCCTTTAAATAGCCTCTTCCCTTCTCTCTCTGAGGGAGGATAGTGATTCATTCCTCTCCTGTCCCTCCTACTGGGCTGTTGTATGGCTCCTCTCCCAGTTTCCCTCCCTCCTGCCCTATTGGTTATGACAAGGGATTGGCTGGGGTAGGCTGCTGGTCCTCAGTTCCACCCTGGCTTTTTCCTGGCCCTCTCAAACCCAGGCCTTTGAGTTTGGGCTGATGTTGGGCTTACTTGCCCTTGTGTAGGCCTCTCTGGTCTTACCCTGGATTCTGCTTTGCCTGTGGAGGCTGCCAACCTTTGTGGGCCACTCAAGCCTCAGCTGGTTTGTCCACCTGTATCCGTGATGCCAGGTAAGGGCCTTGTGCAGCCCCATAGCCAGGAAGTATTCGGGGGGCACTGGGGGCACCAAATAAATTAAAGCAGATGGCCCTGGAATAGGCCATCTCTGTAGCTTTGCCATGGATCCTGCAAAGGGTTTTGCTCCATCCCAGCATACCTGCAACAGCAGAGTAGGTTGCACATCCTCTCATGGGAAACTTCACACTAGTGTTTGGGGGTGGCAGGAGTTCCCCCGCACTTTTTGGGAGAGGGAACCACATTGCCAGTGCAGACACAGGAGTGAGGAAGGCTGCAGGGGAATGGGGGAGACATTGACTGGGCACTCCATGTCTGAGATCCTCTCATGAGCCAGAACTTTCCTGGGCTCACTGCAGTGCTCAGAGGAGAGGTCAATTGGTGATGGGTAGGAGGAAACACGTGGCAGTTGCACTGGCAGCCCCTGAAGCACCTGCAAGGTGAGGCTGGGTGGCAAGCTGGCTCTGCTGCTCTCCTCTGCTTCCTTCCAAGTTTTGCTGAGCTATTTTCTTCCCTCGGGAGGAACTTTCCAGTCTCCTTGCAGTGCACCCATATTTGCTGAAGACCCCTGACTTCTCCCCCAGGCAGAGAAGCCTCTTTCCAATTCCAGTGACATCCCCATGCCAGACCCTGGTGTCCCTCCCTTCCCTTCAAGGCACCTGCAAATGCCAGCCAAAGGAGCACAAAGGAGGCATTTCCAGCCTGGCCCTTTTTGTAGCGACTCTTTCCCGCCACTCTTGTTCCCCGAACTGTCCAGTTGCAGGAAGGGAAATGCCCTATGGTGGGAAAACAAAACTAACTCTGTTGGCTCTCTAAGAGCTCTTGGGTGGGAATCCAAAGACAGCAGGGGAAACAGCAATCTATGCAAAGAGGGCTGTGGCAGCAACCTAAAGGAGATTTAAAGGGGAAGATTGGGGTAGGGGGAAGATTGGGGTGGGGCGTTGAAGATTCTATAGGGAGTGCTGCCCGCAGTGCCCCCCCATTGGCTATGGGCCTGGCCTTGTGTTGTTGGCAGGGAGGCTGTCAGTCCTTCTGTTAGTGGGGATGGGGCCACCAAGAACTGCATCTCTTATGGTGGCAGTGGAGGGTCACCAGCCAGTCTGGTGTAGTGGTTAAGTGCACTGACTCTAATCTAGGAGAACCGGGTTTGATTCCCCACTCCTCCACCTTGCAGCTGCTGGATGACCTTAGGCAAACCATGGTTCTGACAAGAGCTGTCTTTGAAAGGGCCGGAGAGAGCTCCCTCAGCCCCACTTACCTCACAGGGTTTCTGTTGTGAGGAAGGGAAGGGAAAGGAGTTTGTAAGCCGCTCTGAGACTCCGAGTGAAGAGTTGGGTATAAATCCAATCTCCTCCTCCTCCTCCTCCTCCTCCTTCTCTTCTTCTTCTTCTTGAGTCTAGTGGCATCTCCAGACAATTTTGGTCTAAAGGCCATTGTAATCCATTAAAAAAAATTAAAAATCTGTTATACCTTTGCAAATTGTTATTTGCAGAAAGGGGTTATGTAGAGAAATAGAAGCATTCTCATTTGTTTAGTGCATTCATTCAGAGGCAAGACACATGTATACCTATGTTTGAAAAGCAAAGGTGGGTTGAATTAAGTAAAGAAGTAAGCTTAAATGCAAGACTTCTTTATGTATAGTTCATGAATATATATTTGAAACGTTGCTTTTATTAATGCCAGTGGATTTGTGCAGGCCAATCATTATTTTCTGGGTACATCCATAATGGTGTTTTACTAGATTTCTAAGAGCAAAATTAGATGAAACTGTGGGAGGTCCATTAACTGATCTCTGGATCATTTTTATTCTAAAATATAAGCCATGGGTAAAATTTTGGATTAGCATGACCCATTATACAGTGGAGGAAGCATTTAATCCTTCCTCTTAATCCTTTTATCTCACATAGGCCCTCTCTGAACTGCTATTTGTCACAGATTGGGAGAAGATACAGACAACCAAGGAGTTTCTTCTCAGTGGGGCTAATAGCAGGTTTGGGGCATAGGGTTGCCAGACCCCCCTGTGGAGATTGGGGTCTCCTGCTGCCAGGGTCCACTGCCCTGCCACCAGTGCTCCCTCTAACCTCTCAAGTATTGTGAGCAAAACTTCTACTTTGTAAGCTACTGGCATTAAAGTTGTGAGCGACTGATTTGGCTACTGCATAAATTAGTTAGCTCTGGAGCCATCCTTCCTGAGCTAAGACAAAAATGTGTGGGCCGGAGGATAAAAAACTGTGAGCTAGTTCACACTAACTCAGCTTAGAGGGAACACTGCCTGCCACCAGTCAGCTGGCTGATGGGTAGAACTTACCTCATAAAGAGGGAGATCCATCCAACGTGCAGCGACATGTCTACATCACTGCCCACATGACCCAGAAGTGACATCATTATGCCCAGGTCATCGGGCTGACACTCTGGTATTTGGGCAAAAACTCAACAGTAGAAACCAAATTTTGCTCAAATAACAGAGTGTTGCCCTGAAAGTGATGACATCACTTCTGGGTCACGTGGTCAGTGACATAGACAGGTTGCTACACATTGGATGGGCTTGCCTGATGCTTCCAGTAAGTTCCCCGATCCTCGCTGGTTGCCAGGACGGACCTGGCAACCCGACTGGGGAACCACCTGAGATTGGGGAAATGGAACAGGGGCAGGTAGAAGAAGAATTAAATCTATGCCCTTTTCTGCATGCTTGAGTTACTCCTGATTTTCTAGGGAGTCAATCCATAAGCATTGGAATTGGTTTGGGCAGGGTTTTTCTGCATGTCTGCCTTCCCTGTGCATTTTGACAATTGTGGAGTCAGTTTGTTGTCTTCTCTATGTGGCTTAAATAATGATGATTTTCGAGAGATCCGGTTCCGGGCTTAACGAGGTAGCAGGGCGGTGAGCCAGCTCCCGCATCTGCCAGTCTGTTTGCTTTAGTTTGGTGTTTTTTTTTTTCGTCACCCAGTTCCCTCCTGGAGAGGGGGTTCTGGCAAGGGTTTCTCAGCTGGTAGGTAGAGGGTGGGTGGCACCCCCTCCACCTAGGGGTCTTTTTCCCCTCCTCCAGCAGCAACCCGAAGCAGAAAGCAAACGGAGCCCCAGAGAGGCGTCTGCCTCTCCGAAGCACAAGAGAAGCCTTGCGGAATCGTGGGAGTTCAAGGAGCGAAAAGACGCAGTGAAAAGAGATAAGTGAAAGTTGAGTATACGGAAAATTACTTATTTACAGCATGTTATAAAGGGAGATAATAACTAGGACTGATTAGGAGTAATAGAGGTGGGTAAAGGAGGAGAGAAAACCCAGAAGATACGGAGAAACGGAAGTGAGGCAGCGGGGCTTCTTGTAAACGGCTGTATGAAAAGAGAGACGTTAAAAGGGGGAAGACTGACTAGTGTAGAGGGGATAGATAGAGAGGGAACAGCAACTGTAAACATCTACACTTTGTGTTGTTTTCTTTTGTCTCCCCCTGGGGCGTTGTGTTGGACGTTGGGGAGAAGTGCGAGCTGTGGAAGTGGAGAGACAACGCCCACGGAAGGAGAGAGGCTTGGGGAGAACACGTGGCATCGCGTCATAGAGGAGCAGTCTGAGGAGGACGGAGGAGAGACGGAACGTCGGGGAGGAGGCGCGACGTGATTAAGAGGCGGGACCGGAGGCCAGAGGAACAACACAATAGCGGGAGGAGTTACGGCGAGACGTGGTGACGCAGGAGGCGGGGAGACAGAGTGGCTGAAGAAGTGAACTCTGTGAGAGACAAATCCGAAAAGAAAAAAAAAAAAGTGGACAGAAAAGGCAGTTTAGGAAAGAAGAAAGATAAATGAAGAGACGGATTGAATACAAGTACATAGTAGTTTGAGATTAGGTGGAAAGCTGTTAGTTCTGTAAGAGGGGAAGTGGGTTAGTGAAACAATTTACTGAATTGAGTTCCAAGTCAGTAGTTAGGAAAAGTCTTGGTAGAGTCGGTTTGTGTTGTGCAGTGATTGCTATTAGGGTTCTTGGGTTAAGTCCGTGCTCTTGAAAGATTATGGCAACTGGTGGTAAGAAAACTCCCATAGCTTCCCCAGGACAAACGGGAAATCTAGGTCAGTTGAAAACAGGCAATATGACAGTTTCCCAGATGACAATGAAAGACTTAAAAAGCCTAATTCAAGAAAGTATGGCACAGACAGTGGCACAGACAGTGAGGGCAACAGTTGAGGAAATACTACCTACACTTATTAAAAGGGAAATAGAGCCCTTACAAAACATAACGGGGCAAATTAAACTTGAAACGGAAGAAATTAAAAAACAATTAACAGAGAATAAGCATGAAATATCTCAAATTAGGGCCAATAATGAGAAAATGAAAGAGAAAGTAAACGATTTGGGCTTTGAATTACAAGAGCTTAAAAGTAAAAATGAACAAATAGAGGAAACATTGATTAATTTAGAGATGGACCGGGCAGCAACAATAATTAGATGCCAAAATGTTCCAGAAAATTTGGAGAAAAATTTAAAGGAGGTTATAGTACAAAACTTGGGAGAGCAACTACAATTGGGCACTGAAGAAGAAATAGAAACACAAATCGATTCTATCTATAGGAGAAACTCGGCTTACACAAAAAGACATAAACTACCCCGTGAAGTCCATATTAAGTTCCATAAAAGAGAAATGAGGAATAAAATTCTTAAAGCTGCTAATGAACATAAAGTAACAATACAAGGAGCAGAAATCAGAATACTAAAAGAGACACCCTGGAGGGTTAGGGAAAAAAGACAGAGCTACCAAATCCTTGTTAATATATTAAAGAAAAATGGAATCACATATAGATGGCTGATCCCCGAAGGATTATTATTTCATTATGAAGGAAGAAGACATAAAATTGACTCGGTTTTTAAAGCGGAGAACTTTTTGGAAAAACATGGTGAGGATCTAGGTTGGGATAGAGAAGAAAGTGGAGAAGGAGGTGAGAAAGAAGAAGGAGAATTTGGAGAGGAAGTGGCAGAATTAGAAAAAGAGGTAGTTGAAAAAAAGAGGGAAAGAAAGGGAAAAGAGGACGAGGTGTCACTCCCTCACAGGTTTTGACCAGATTCCAATACAAGGCTAGGGAGAAATATAATAGTAGAGAGAGATATAACAACGACAATCATGAATAAGGGGCTGAAAATTCTCTCAATTAACGTGAATGGCTTAAATAGCCCTATAAAAAGAAGGAGAATTTTCCAACAAATAAATAAATTGAAAGCAGACATAGTATGTTTACAGGAAACACACATAAAACAGGATGAAGTGAAATACCTCTCAAGGAAAAGTTTGGGTAACGCGTTTATTGCATCAGATATTAAGAAAAAGAGAGGTGTAGTGACATACATTAAAGAACATATTACTGCCGATTATCTGTATGCATCGCAGGATGGAAGGATTATTGCTACGGTAATAAATAGAAATGGAAAAGAGTTGTTATTGATTAATATTTATGCCCCAAATCAGAATCAGGAGAAATTTTATAAAGAAGTTCGGGGAGTATTAAAAATGAAAGAAATTGATAACATTTGTATAATTGGGGATTATAACGGAGTTTTTGAACCAGATTTAGATAGGAAAAGTCAGGGGAAACCGAAGAAATCAGGAATGAAATTACCAAAAATCTTTATACAAACAGCAAGTGAATATAATCTAGTAGATGTATGGAGATCTAGATATCCTAAGAGAAAAGATTATACGTTCTATTCTGCACGGCACAAAGCATGGTCCAGAATTGACATGGTGTGGGCGTCGGTGAAATCACTTAAAGGGTTAATAGAGATAGACATTCTACCGAGTACATTTGCAGATCACAATCCAATAATGTTATCTTTAGAAGATACAAAGAAAACTGGCAGATGGAAACTAAATATGGAATTATTTAGAGATAAGGAGTTGGTTACAAAGCGAAAGCAGAAATAGCTGATTTTTTTAAAAGGAACTTGCAACCGAATATAGCTATTGATGTTGTATGGGATACATTTAAAGCTTTTACAAGAGGGTGGTGTATTAGTCAAGAAGCATGGAAAAACAAGCAAAGGAGAAGTAAATATGAAAATCTTTGTAGGCAGATAAGACAGGAAGAAGAAAAGGTGAAGAAGAATGATGAATTAGTTGAAATAAAAGCTAAGTTAAAAATTTTACAGCATGAGATGAATCTCTTGCTATCGCAGGAGTTGGCAAGGAAAATGGAATTTACAAAGCAATATCTTTATGAGAATGCTAATAAGCCATCTAAGTGGCTAATGTATAAATTAAGGAAAGAGAGGGATAAACGTATGATATTGAAATTGAGAAATGGAAAAAATGAAGAAAAATTTGAAATGCAGGAGATGAAAAAAATAGCAGAAGACTTTTTCAAGAAATTGTACCGTCAAGAATCCCAAGACGTGGAGGAAATAGTAAATTACTTGGAACAAAATAGCAAAGATGAATTTAGTGAAGATCAGAAACATATACTGAACCAACCCATAACGATGTGTGAAATAACAGAGGCTATAAAGAAACAGAAAAAGAAGAAAACACCGGGGCCTGATGGCTTGCCGGCTGAGTTATATCAAATTTTTGAGGATCAGATTACGTTCCCTTTGAAAGATCTGTTACACCAGATTGAAACAACAGGAAAAATGCCGGAATCCTGGAAACATGCAGTCGTCTCCTTAATACATAAACCAAACACCGAGAGAGAAGATATTAAAAATTATAGACCAATATCTCTATTAAACGCAGACTACAAAATTTTTGCTAATATACTGGCGGCCAGATTTAAAAGGTATTGATACAAAAGATACATCCGGACCAATCAGGTTTTTTGCCGAAAAGACAGATGAAAGCAAATATACGTACAGTGATTAATGTTTTGGAGTACTATGAACAGCATGTAGAGAAACAGATGGTATTAATGTGTGTGGACGCTGAGAAAGCTTTCGATAACCTATCCTGGGAGTTCTTGATACAGAAACTTAGATTATGGGATCCTGGAAAGAGGTTTATTACATTGATCCAAGCAATTTATACTAAACAGTTTGCCCAAGTTTCAATTAATGGAGAAATGACACAATCCTTTGAAATATCAAAAGGTGTAAGGCAAGGTTGTCCTTTGTCGCCTCTGTTATATATATACGCTCTGGAGACACTGAATGATGTAATAAGGAGAAATAGAGCCATACAAGGGCTAAGAGTACAAGGGGAGGAATATAAAATACAGGCATTCGCAGATGACCTTTTATTTATTATAGAAAATCCCTTAGAATCTATGACAGAACTATTACAAGATATTAGAGGATATGGTCAAAAGGCGGGGCTTAAGATTAATAATAAGAAAACGAAAATGTTGACTAAGAATTGTTCAGCAGAAATAGCATCAAAGTTGCAAGAGCTAACGAACATGGAAATAGTTAAAAAGTCAAATATCTGGGTATAACTTTCTCCAATAAGTGTTCTACGCTTATGGAAGATAATTATAACAAATTGCTGGAAGATATTAGAAAGGATTTGAATAAATGGAAAGATCTACATATTTCCATGTTGGGAAGGATCGCAACGTTGAAAATGAATATCTTACCTAGGTTTTTGTTTTTAGCACAGAACATACCAATACTTAAGAGGATGAACTATTTTGAAGAATTAGATAAAATTACTAGAAGATTTGTTTGGGCACCTAAAAAGGCAAGGATAAAATGGAAGGTTATGCAAGATAAAAAAGAAAGGGGTGGGTTAGGAGTTCCAAATTGGAGGCTTTATTATGAAGCGGCAGCATTAAATTGGATACGAGAATGGATAGTCCTGGAAAATACTAGATGTTTAGCATTAGAAGGTTTTGATCTCTACATGGGATGGCATGCTTATATCTGGTATGGTAAAGATAAAGTACATACCAATTTTAAACATCATTATCTAAGGGATGCGCTGTTTAAAGTTTGGGATAATATAAGAAGGCGCCATTATAAGAAAACGCCATTATGGGTATCACCATTAGAAGCATTTGTGAAGCCTACTCTTGTTACAGAGATACATAGAGAAAAATATGAAAATTTGCTAGATAAAAGGGAAAAATTAAAACCAAAAGAGGTTCTAGAAGGGAAACACAACATCAATCTATCATGGTGGGAATATACCCAGTTGAGATCTAGGTATGCTAAAGATATGAAAGAGGGGTTTGAGAGAAACAAAAATGAATTGGATAAGATATGGCTGTCCTCAAGCGATAAGTTGATACAGAAGATTTATAATTGGTTATTGGACGAATATATGAGGGATGAAGTAGTAAGATCATCCATGGTGGCATGGATGCAGGATATGGGACATACAATAGAGCTTGAAGAATGGTATAAGGTTTGGAATAAGATGAAACTTCTAAGGGCAGTACCATATAAAGAAAACGTCTATAAATTACACCATCGGTGGTATTGGTCACCCGATAAAATTGCAAAATGTCAGAAAAACAACTCTAAAATTTGCTGGAAATGTAAATCGAACGTGGGCACTTTTTTCCATATGTGGTGGAGATGCCAAAGAGCACAAAAATATTGGAAAATGGTTCAAAAGATAATAGAAGAAACATTAGGTTTAATGGTGGAACTTAAGCCGGAGATCTATTTGTTAAATATGTTGTCAGAAGAGCGACAAACGCGTCAAGAAACTTATACTTTGTTGTATATCTTAACTATCTCAAGGATTTTGTTTGCTAAATATTGGAAGTCAGACAAAGTACCCACTAGAAAGGAAATTGCCTTAAAACTTATGGAAGCAGTAGAAATGGATAGGATACATGCTGAAATAAATGGTATCGATGATAAAACCGTGTTTAAAAGGTGGTCAGGAGTAAAAAAATGGATAAAATGTAATATAATGTAATAAGGACTCAAAATATAAGAATGTGAATGTATAAGTTTATTGTATATAATGTTAAAACTCCAATAAATATATTTATAAAAAAAAAAAAAAAAAAA
>JAPDNY010000149.1:0-95552 GCA_029375565.1 Gekko gecko | reverse complement strand
CCAGCCAGCTGACAGTTTTTTAGCCTCCAGCTCACACATTTCTGTCTTAGCTCAGGAAGGATATGGTTCCAGAGCAGTGTTCCCTCTAAGCTGAGTCAGTGTGAGCTAGCTCACAGATTTTTAGCCTTCGGCACACAGATTTCTGTCTTAGCTCAGGAAGGAGGGCTGCAGAGCAGTGTTCCCTCTAAGCTGAGTCAGTGTGAGCTAGCTCACAGATTTTTAGCCTTCGGCACACAGATTTCTGTCTTAGCTCAGGAAGGAGGGCTGCAGAGCAATGTTCCCTCTAAGCTGAGTCAGTGTGAGCTGGCTCACAGATTTTTAGCCTCTGGCTCACACATTTCTGTCTCAGCTCAGGAAGGAGGGCTGCAGAGCAGTGTTCCCTCTAAGCTGAGTCAGTGTGAGCTGGCTCACAGATTTTTAGCCTTTGGCACACAGATTTCTGTCTTAGCTCAGGAAGGAGGGCTGCAGAGCAATGTTCCCTCTAAGCTGAGTCAGTGTGAGCTGGCTCACAGATTTTTAGCCTCTGGCTCACACATTTCTGTCTCAGCTCAGGAAGGAGGGCTGCAGAGCAGTGTTCCCTCTAAGTTGAGTCAGTGTGAGCTAGCTCACAGATTTTTAGCCTTCGGCACACAGATTTCTGTCTTAGCTCAGGAAGGAGGGCTGCAGAGCAATGTTCCCTCTAAGCTGAGTCAGTGTGAGCTGGCTCACAGATTTTTAGCCTCTGGCTCACACATTTCTGTCTCAGCTCAGGAAGGAGGGCTGCAGAGCAGTGTTCCCTCTAAGCTGAGTCAGTGTGAGCTAGCTCACAGATTTTTAGCCTTCGGCACACAGATTTCTGTCTTAGCTCAGGAAGGAGGGCTGCAGAGCAATGTTCCCTCTAAGCTGAGTCAGTGTGAGCTGGCTCACAGATTTTTAGCCTCTGGCTCACACATTTCTGTCTCAGCTCAGGAAGGAGGGCTGCAGAGCAGTGTTCCCTCTAAGCTGAGTCAGTGTGAGCTGGCTCACAGATTTTTAGCCTTTGGCACACAGATTTCTGTCTTAGCTCAGGAAGGAGGGCTGCAGAGCAATGTTCCCTCTAAGCTGAGTCAGTGTGAGCTGGCTCACAGATTTTTAGCCTCTGGCTCACACATTTCTGTCTCAGCTCAGGAAGGAGGGCTGCAGAGCAGTGTTCCCTCTAAGTTGAGTCAGTGTGAGCTAGCTCACAGATTTTTAGCCTTCGGCACACAGATTTCTGTCTTAGCTCAGGAAGGAGGGCTGCAGAGCAATGTTCCCTCTAAGCTGAGTCAGTGTGAGCTGGCTCACAGATTTTTAGCCTCTGGCTCACACATTTCTGTCTCAGCTCAGGAAGGAGGGCTGCAGAGCAGTGTTCCCTCTAAGCTGAGTCAGTGTGAGCTAGCTCACAGATTTTTAGCCTTCGGCACACAGATTTCTGTCTTAGCTCAGGAAGGAGGGCTGCAGAGCAATGTTCCCTCTAAGCTGAGTCAGTGTGAGCTGGCTCACAGATTTTTAGCCTCTGGCTCACACATTTCTGTCTCAGCTCAGGAAGGAGGGCTGCAGAGCAGTGTTCCCTCTAAGCTGAGTCAGTGTGAGCTGGCTCACAGATTTTTAGCCTTTGGCACACAGATTTCTGTCTTAGCTCAGGAAGGAGGGCTGCAGAGCAATGTTCCCTCTAAGCTGAGTCAGTGTGAGCTGGCTCACAGATTTTTAGCCTCTGGCTCACACATTTCTGTCTCAGCTCAGGAAGGAGGGCTGCAGAGCAGTGTTCCCTCTAAGTTGAGTCAGTGTGAGCTAGCTCACAGATTTTTAGCCTTCGGCACACAGATTTCTGTCTTAGCTCAGGAAGGAGGGCTGCAGAGCAATGTTCCCTCTAAGCTGAGTCAGTGTGAGCTGGCTCACAGATTTTTAGCCTCTGGCTCACACATTTCTGTCTCAGCTCAGGAAGGAGGGCTGCAGAGCAGTGTTCCCTCTAAGCTGAGTCAGTGTGAGCTAGCTCACAGATTTTTAGCCTTCGGCACACAGATTTCTGTCTTAGCTCAGGAAGGAGGGCTGCAGAGCAATGTTCCCTCTAAGCTGAGTCAGTGTGAGCTGGCTCACAGATTTTTAGCCTCTGGCTCACACATTTCTGTCTCAGCTCAGGAAGGAGGGCTGCAGAGCAGTGTTCCCTCTAAGCTGAGTCAGTGTGAGCTAGCTCACAGATTTTTAGCCTTCGGCACACAGATTTCTGTCTTAGCTCAGGAAGGAGGGCTGCAGAGCAATGTTCCCTCTAAGCTGAGTCAGTGTGAGCTGGCTCACAGATTTTTAGCCTCTGGCTCACACATTTCTGTCTCAGCTCAGGAAGGAGGGCTGCAGAGCAGTGTTCCCTCTAAGCTGAGTCAGTGTGAGCTAGCTCACAGATTTTTAGCCTTCGGCACACAGATTTCTGTCTTAGCTCAGGAAGGAGGGCTGCAGAGCAATGTTCCCTCTAAGCTGAGTCAGTGTGAGCTGGCTCACAGATTTTTAGCCTCTGGCTCACACATTTCTGTCTCAGCTCAGGAAGGAGGGCTGCAGAGCAGTGTTCCCTCTAAGCTGAGTCAGTGTGAGCTGGCTCACAGATTTTTAGCCTTTGGCACACAGATTTCTGTCTTAGCTCAGGAAGGAGGGCTGCAGAGCAATGTTCCCTCTAAGCTGAGTCAGTGTGAGCTGGCTCACAGATTTTTAGCCTCTGGCTCACACATTTCTGTCTCAGCTCAGGAAGGAGGGCTGCAGAGCAGTGTTCCCTCTAAGCTGAGTCAGTGTGAGCTAGCTCACAGATTTTTAGCCTCCGGCTCACACATTTCTGTCTCAGCTCAGGAAGGAGGGCTCCAGAGCAGTGTTCCCTCTAAGCTGAGTCAGTGTGAGCTACCTCACTGTTTTTTAGCCTCCAGCTCACACATTTCTGTCTTAGCTCAGGAAGGAGGGCTCCAGAGCAGTGTTCCCTCTGAACTGAGTCAGTGTGAGCCAGCTCACAGTTTTTTAGCCTCTGGCCCACACATTTCTGTCTTAGCTCAGGAAGGAGGGCTCCAGTTTTTTAGTCTTCGGCTCACAGATTTTTTGTCTTCGCTCGGGAAGGATGGGGCTCCAGAGCAAAGTAATTTATGCAGCAGCCAAATCGCTCACTCACAACTTCAATGCCAGCAGCTCACAAAGCAGCTTAGAGGGAGGCTAAAAAAACTGTGAACTGGCTCACACTAACTCGGCTTAGGGGGAACACTGGTCCCAGGCGACGTTCCCTCTAAGCTGTGGAGTCTTATGAGCAAAAATTCTGCTTTGTGAGCTACTGGCATTAAAGTTGTGAGCGAGCGATTTGGCGACGGCATAAATTAATCCGCTCTGGAGCCCTCCTTCCTGAGCACAGGCAAAAGTGCGTGAGCCGGAGGCTAAAAAACTGTGAGCCAGCTCACGCTAACTCAGCTTAGAGGGAACACTGGTCCCAGGTACGATCCCCGGCATCTCTTGTTCAACGACCTGGCGGTCGGTGATGTGAAAGACTTCTTCCTGGACAGCAGCTGCCAGTCTGAGTAGACAATACTGATTTCAACTCACCGATGCCCTGATTTGCTACGAGGCAGCGTCATGGATTTAAAACTGGGACTCTCTGGGCCTTGTTGAACATTCTGAGAACTACGCCCTGCTCTTCCACGCCAGCAAGGAGAAGCCATCCACATGCCCACATGACGGTCTATCTGAATCATTTAAATGTGCGCTTCCTTTCTAGAAACGTGAAGCGGAGCACCTTTGTGCCGCCTGTCCCTCGGGCTTCGAGAAGGCATGTTGACTTCTTGTTAATTAAGCCCCGAGAGAAACATTTCGTGTATTCCCCCTCGCAACCTGACACACAAGTCCTGCCTCGGCAGCCGGAATGAGTCACTAACATGCGAGCTAATTTGTAGAATTAGTGGTTGACGAGGGGAGATAATTCCTGAAGAGAGAGATGCAAAAATGGAGGGAGGCGTGAAAGTTACATCCTCCAATCGTGTCCCCAGGTTGCCAAAATTTTAGCAGCCCCTGCTCCTGTGTTGTTGACAGCAATTTAATTCCCAGGCACTGGAAGTTGAGAATATATCACTACGCCATAAAGGTTTCCTTTGCCAGTTTGGCGTAGTGGTTAAGTGAGCGGGCTCTAATCTGGGAGAACTGGGTTTGACTCCCCACGCCTCCACTTGCAGCTGCTGGATGACCTTGGGCAAGCCAGAGTTCTGTCAGAGCTGTTGTCTCATGGGCAGTCCTCAAAAGAGCTCTCTCCACCCCACCTCCCTCACAGGGTGTCTGTTGTGGGGAGGGGAAGGGAAAGGAGATTGTAAACCACTCTGAGACTCCAGAGTGAAGGGCGGGGCATAAATCCATTCTTTTCTTCTTCTCCTTGCTGATTTCTGTAGGATCATACTGCTGGAAATGGCACAGGGGTAGCCTATGTGGTTTCCCCCGCGTCAGTTGGCAACCTTAGCCTAGGGTTGCCAACTCCAGGTTAGGAAACCCCTGGAGATTTTGGAGTGGAGCCTGGGGTATGAGGAAGAAAGGGACCACAGCTGGGTATAACGCCAGAGAGTCCGTTCCCCAAAGCAGCCGTTTTCTCCAGGGGAACCGATTCTGTAGAGATCCGTTATAATTCCAGGAGGTCTCCAGGCCCCACCTGGGAGATGGCAACCTGTATTATTCCCACCTAATCCCCCAGTGTTGTAGCACTCCTCACAAGTTCATGAAGTTGCCTTCTACTGAATCAGACCACCGGTCCATCAAGGTCAGTTTTGTCTACTCAGACGGGCAGCGGCTCTCCAGGGTCTCAGGCTGATGTCTTTCCCATCACCTCCTGCCTGGTTCTTTTAGCTGGAGATGCCGGGGACTGAACCTGGGACCTTCTGCATGCCAAGCAGAGGCTCTTCTACTGAGCCACAGCCGCTTCCCGTGACTCTCCAGGGTCTCAGGCAGAGGTCTTTCCCATCACCTATGGCCTGGTCCTTTTAACTGGAGATGCCAGGGATTGAACCTGGGACCTTCTGCATGCCCAACAGAGGCTCTTCTACTGAGCCACAGCCCCACTTTACAGCTCTCTAGGGTCTCAGGCATGAGGTCTTTCCCATCACCTCCTGCCAGGTCTTTTTAACTAGAGATGCCGAGGACTGAACCTGGGACATTCTGCATGCGAAGCAGATGCTCTGCCCATGAGCCACTGAGGTCTTTCCCATCTCCTCCTGCCTGGTCCTTTTAACTGAAGATGGCAGAGATCAAACCCAGGACCTTCCATATGCAAAGCAGATGCTCTGCCACCAAGTCAGAAGCCCCTCATGAGTACTTCTCTCAAATTGTGATCAAAGTCAAAGTAAACAGGGATGGATTGCACCTCTACTGATTTCTTTTATTTCATTTATACCCGCCGGTCTCCCCAGTAGAGACCCAAATCAGCTTACATGGTTCTCCTCTCGTCCATTTTATCCATACAACCCAGTGAGGTAGGCTAGGCTGGGAGCGTGTGACTGGCCCAAGGTCACCCGGCAAACTTCCGTGGCAGAGTGGGGATTTGCACCCAGGCCTCCCAGATCAAAGTCCAATGCTCTAAACCACTACACCACACTGTCTTTCTCTATCGTCTACTGGTTCTCAGTACTTAAAGGACTGTGTGGTTCATTAGTTGCTGTAGATTTTCCGGGTTGTGTGGCCATAGTCTTGGCATCGTAGGACCTGCTGTTTCACCAGCAGCTGTGACTGGCATCCCCAGAGGTATAACACAGACAGATGGAGGACTCTCTGTGTCAAGGTGAGAAGAAAAAATGGTAGGCAGGTGATTTATCTCTACTCAGGAAGGTGGGGTAGGGCTGAATGATTATCTTGCGGGAGTTCCCCAGGTTGTGAAACATGCTAATGGAAGAGCTTTCCTGAGGAGGTTCTTTTGTATATGGATAGGCTGTTGGAATTCTAAAGCTTACACTTTGAATCAAACTTTGTGGATTTTCGAGGTGCCCCGGACTCAAACTTTGCTCTGCAGCTTCAGACCAACCCAGTGACTCACCCATCTGGATTTTTTTCTATCTAAATCTGTGTTCAAGCACTCGGAGCAGCGAAAGAAAGGAGAAGAGGTCAGCGATGGATCGAAACTGCCGAAAAAGAAACGCAGCTCCCCGGGAGGAGACCCATTCACACACACACATCACAAATAAACAGATGGCTTCAGCGTCTGTTAAGAGGAAGGTGCCATCAATAGAGTAGTAAAGGACCGATTTCATGCACTCCTTCAAGAGAGGGAATCTGCTTAATACACACACGCACATACACCATAACAATTCTGGAAGAATAAAACTGATCACTTGCCCTACTTCTCAGGCAAGGGCAGGTCCAGGCCCAGCACTTTGGCTCAGCTCTGGCTGCAGAGAGGCCACACGGTCAGTCCAAGGAGGAAGAAGAAAACGAAGAAGAGGAAGAAACTGCTCTGACAGAAACTGCTCAAGAACCTCTGTGCCAGAGCTTGTGACTGACCCAAGGTCACATCAGCAGGTGCAAGTGGAGGAGTGGGGGAATCAAACCTGGTTCTCCCAGATTAGAGTCCACGCACTTCACCACTACAACAAACTGGAGGGAGGAGGGAAGAGGAGGAGCTCATTGGATTTATACCCCACCCTTCGCTAACCAAGGGAGTCCCAGAGCAGCTTACAATCTCCTTTCCCTTCCCCGCCCCACAACAGACACCCTGGGAGGCAGGTGGGGCTGAGAGAGCTCTCTCAAGGACTGCTCCTGAGAGGACAGCTCCGAGAGAACTTGTGACTGACCCAAGGTCACCCCAGCAGCTGCATGTGGAGAAATGGGGAATCAAACCTGGTTCTCCCAGATTAGAGTCCGCGCTCCTAACCACGACACCAAACCGGCTCTCAGTACCCATAGAGCCTACCTTCCAAAGCAGCCATTTTCTCCAGGAGAAAGTTTGAATCCAAATGGCACCTTTAGGACCAACAAAGCTTAATCCTGGGTATAAGCTATATGAGAGCTGGTACCCAGAATTAAACTTTGTCAGTCTTAAACTAAACTTTGCGGGGTAGTGGTTAAGAGCATTGGACTTCAATCGGGGAGACCCGGGTTCAAATATGGAAGCCGACATCCAGAATAAAACTTTGTTGGTCTTCAAGGTGCTCCTGGACTCAAATTTTTTTGCTGTGTTGCTTCAGACCAACACAGAATAAAATTCAGGTGACCTGATCTCAGCCTTCTGTAATAGCAGCAGATCCACAAGCCCACCCCTGAAGGTTCACACCTCTGGTTCCAAGGCAAGCTCAAGCTCCCAACACATCAATCCCACACTGACCTCGGTCTCACAGCCAGCTTAAGTAACCATTTTCCCTTCCAGGCACAGCTGGGTCTAGTCATGAGGCTCAGCGCCCTTAGCTGAGTCACCCTTCCTCCTCCTGAGGAGCAGCAGGGCCCAGATCCTGCAAAGACTAACCACTAAAGTCCCCTGCTGCTCCTACAAGAGAGCTGCCTCGTGTGCCCTCCTTCATCTGCCCAGAGCCAGTTTGGTGTAGTGGTGAGGAGGGCAGACTTTAAACTGGGAGAATCGGGTTTGGTTCCCCCACTCCTCCACATGCAGCTGCTGGTGAGGCCTTGGGCCAGTCACAAGTTCTCTCAGAGCTGTTCTCTCAGGGGCAGTCCTCGAGAGAGCTCTCTCAGCCCCACCTACCTCCCAGGGTGTCTGTTGTGGGGAGGAGAAAGGAAAGGAGTTTTTGTCAGCCGCTCTGAGACTCTTCTGGAGGTGAAGGTCAGGGTATAAATCCAATCTCCTCCTCTTCTTCTCCCTCCGTCTTTTCTGATAGGGTTGCCAACCTCCAGGTAGCAGCTGGAGATCTCCTGAGATTACAACAGATCTCCAGACGACCGAGATCAGTTCCCCTGGAGGAAATGGCCACTTTGGAAAGTGGACTCTACGGCACTGTACCCCACTTAAGTCTCTCCCCTCCCCAAACCCCGCCCTCCTCAGGCTCCACCCCCAAAATCTCCACATTATCCAACTCGGAGCTTGGAATTCTATTTCCCAAGGTGCTAGGGGGGACTGTAGGAGGCCTGGAAGGGGGTCTACCCATTATGATGCCTCCTGTCCTGAGGGCCCTTCTGGGAGGAGGTTCTACTTCAGGGGGGGCACCTTACAGGGGGAGGAGGAGGAGATTGGATTTATACCCCACCCTTCATTCGGAGTACCAGAGCGGCTTACAATCTCCTTTCCCTCCCCCTCCCCGCAACAGACACCCTGTGAGGTAGGCGAGGCTGAGAGAGCTCTCTCGAGAACTGCCCTTGAGAGAACAGCTCTGAGAGAACTGTCACGGACCCAAGGTCACACCAGCAGCTGCACGTGGAGGAGTGGGGAATCAAACCTGGTTCTCCCAGATTAGAGTCCGCTCTCCTAACCAAACTGGCTCTCCTGGTTGTTAAGGCTCCAGATCAGGGGTGTCAAACATGCGGCCCGGGGGGCGGATGAGGCCCCCGGAGGGCTTCTTTCAGGCCCGCAGTGGAACTGGGCTGTCTCCTGCTGCTTTTTCCAGTTCTGCTGCTGCTGCTGCGTCATCGTAGGTTTGCAGCTTACAGAGACACACCCAAACAGCACACTCGAGGCTGCAACAGCACAGGCATTTTGATGCAGTAATTCAGAGCAAGAGGGGTCAGTTATTAGACATTGCTAAATACACAAAATATTGCAAGAGTACTCATGTTTTAAGCATGTTCTTATTTTAAGTAAAAAGAAACCCCTTTGTGTTTGTGTCCTTTATAAAGTTTATATCTCCGCTATCTGGCATTACATTTTATGAGAACAAAAAAAAGAGGGGAGGGGGAAAAAACCCTGAACCTAAAACCTAGAATCCAGAACCTGACAAAGGTTAGTCAAATGTGGGAAAGGGGGCCAATGTTAAAAACTTGATAAAGGAAATATAAAAATACATGTATTTATTAAACACAACTTGAAAAATATATAAGGGCCCAGTCACACGTTCTTTATAAGTATCAAACGATAAAACACAAGGGCTTGTAAATCTGACCTGACGCGTTTCGGCCTACATAGGCCTTCCTCAGAGGTCAATAGTGAGGAACATATTGGCTATTATAAAGTTTTTAACATTGGCCCCCTTTCCCACATTTGACTAACCTTCGTCAGGTTCTGGATTACATTTTATGACACACGAATGGCCCGGCCCGACGAGGTCTCATTTATGTCCGATCCAGCCCTCGTAACAAATGAGTTCGAGACCCCTGCTCCGGATGAAGAAACACCTCCTGCCCACATTTCCCCACCCTTCTGGTTTCGCATCTCCCTCTCAACCAGAGACCCTGCCCCTTTCCTCGGGCTGTTATGCTGACTGTGGTATGTTTTTTTGTTTAAAAAAAACCCAGCATGCTTGCTTTCATTTGCTCACGCGGCTATTGGTTCTTAATTGGTTTTTAAATGTACTGTCGGCTGACTCAGCTTCTAAGGGAACGAATCGGCTTGATTTTATTCCACAGCTGCAAGCGTGGTTTCTTCTCTTAAATATGTCTTCTGGAATGTACTGTGATTTTATCGGTTTGTGGTTATTGTTAAACCCTGACCTGGATAGGCAAGGCTGGCCAGATCTTGTCAGATCTCAGAAGCTAAGCAGGGTTGGCCCTGGTCAATACTCGGGTGGGAGACCACCAAGGAAGTCCGGGGTTGCTACGCAGAGGTAGGAAATGTCAAACCACCTCTGTTCATCTCTTGTCCTAACCTGGACTCCTCCCCAGGCTAGCCTTATCTTGTCAGTTGTCAGAAGCAATGCCCTGGTTAGTCCTTAGATAGGAGACCGCCAAGAAGAAGAAGAAGAGATTGGATTTATACCCTGCCCTTCACTTTTGAGTCTCAGAGCGGCTTACAAACTCCCTTCCCATCCCCTCCCCACAACAGACACCCTGTGAGGTAGAAGAAGAAGGAGAGACTGGATTTATACCCCGCCCTTCACTACCCAGAGGCGTCCCAGAGCGGCTTACAATCTCCTTTCCCTTCCCCTCCCCACAACAGACACCCTGTGAGGTAGAAGAAGAAGAAGTAGAGTTTGGACTTATACCCCGCCCTTCACTACCCAAAGGTGTCTCAGAGCAGCTTACAAACTCCTTCCCCTCCCCACAACGGACACCCTGTGAGGTAGAAGAAGAAGGAGAGATTGGATTTATATTCTGCTCTTCACTCCCCGAAGGAGTCTCAAAGTGGCTTACAAACTCCTTCCCCTTCCCCTCCCCATAACAGACACCCTGTGAGGCAGGCGGGGCTGAGAGAGCTCTGACAGAAACTGCTCTTTTTCAAGGACAGCTCTTATCAGAACTATGGCTTCCCCAAGGTCATCCAGCAGCCACAAGTGGAGGAGTGGGGGAAGCAAACCCGGTTCTCGCAGATTAGAGTCCATGCACTTAACCACTACACCAAACTGGAAGTCCAGGGCTGCTTCACAGAGGCAGGCAATGGCCAGCCACCCCTGAACGTCTCTTGCCTTGAAAACCCTGCAGCTGCAATTGGACGGCCCTTTCTATCACCAGTATTTAGCCTCAGATATCATGGATAGTCTAGGATAGACGTGTCTTGAGCTAGTTCTACGGAACCAGGAACGGCAAACGAGAGCTTCGGCCTCATCTGCCACAATCCCAGTGGTGGATTTCGCATCCCATATCTGAACACCCAAGTCTGAGGAACTTTCCAGCCCTGAACAAATAAGCGTACCTGTGAAGTGATGTCAAGCCACAGCCGATGCGTGGTGGAACCTTCACAGGGTTTTCGAGTCAAGAGAGGAGCTGTGTCACGGGCCAGGGTGCTGGTTAAAGGGAGTCCAGGACAGGCCAAGGTCAGGAGCAAGAAGACAGTGCAAAGTCCAAAAAGCCAAGCCAGGGTCAGGAGCCAGGAACACAAAGCCAAGTCCAAAATCACTAACCAGAAGCATAGTCCAAAAAGCTAAGCCGGGGTCAGGAGCCAGGAACACAGAGCCAAATCCAAAATCACTAACCAGAAGCGTAGTCCAAAAAGCCAAGCCGGGGTCAGGAGCCAGGAACACGGAGCCAAATCCAAAATCACTAACCAGAAGCGTAGTCCAAAAGCCAAGCCGGGGTCAGGAGCCAGGAACACAGAGCCAAGTCCAAAGATCACTAACCGGAAACGTAGTCCAAAAAGCCAAGCCGGGGTCAGGAGCCAGGGACACAGAGCCAAGTCCAAAGATCACTAACCAGAAACGTAGTCCAAAAAGCCAAGCCGGGGTCAGGAGCCAGGAACACAGAGCCAAGTCCAAAGATCACTAACCAGAAGTGTAGTCCAAAAAGCTAAGCCGGGGTCAGGAGCCAGGAACACGGGAGCCAAATCCAAAATCACTAACCAGAAGCGTAGTCCAAAAAGCTAAGCCGGGGTCAGGAGCCAGGAACACGGAGCCAAGTCCAAAATCACTAACCAGAAGCGTAGTCCAAAAGCTAAGCCAGGATCAGGAGCTAAGAACACAGAGCCAAGACCAAAGCCAGGGGGCACAAAGGTGTAGGTGTAAGAACCAAGCTGGCGTGGACACTAGCAGCATGAAGCTGACTCGTTGCTTCCACAAAGAGTACTGCCCAGAGTGTGAAGTTAAATGCTGCTACCGATTAGCCAGCTGCACAATTGGCCAGGCTCCTGTTAGAACTCTGGGCTAGCCGAGCAGCTCCCCTGTAGCCTGGCCTTTCTTCACCTGGTTGCTAAGTTTTGCCGCAGTCGCACCCTTAAATGAGTCACAGGTGGGGGGTGAGTCAGGAGGACTTTCAGCTTGCAGTTCTTTCTTCTTACCTGGGCCAGGTGTAAAGACTGCTGTTGCAGGCACTTGCCAGCTCTCCTCCTCTGCTGCTTCAGAGGGGCCAGCTGTGGTTTCTGCAGGCTCTGTCAGCTCATCCTCGCCCACGACAAACAGAATGGTTTGCCGTGGCCTGCCTCAGCCTAGCAGTCCTGGTGGTCTCCCATCCAAGTATTAACCAGGCTGACCCTGCTTAGCTAAGAAGGAGGAGGAGGAGAAGATTGGATTTATACCCCGTCCTTCACTACCCAAGGGAGTCTCAGAGCAGCTTACAAACTGCTTTCCCTTCCCCTCCCCACAACAGATACCCTGTGAGGCAGGTGGGGCTGAGAGAGCTCTGACAGAAACGGCTCTTTTTCAAGAACAGCTCTTGTCAGAACTATGGCTTGCCCAAGGTCATCCAGCAGGTGCAAATGGAAGAGTGGGGAATGAAACCCAGTTCTCCCAGATTAGAGTCTGCCACTCTTAACCACTACAACCAAACTGGCTCCTTACCTTCAGCTCATGACCGAAGATCTTCTGGAACTATATTTGTTCTCCGGATGACAAAGATCAGTCCCCCTAGAGAAATTGGTTGTTTTGGAGGTCTGCCTCTATGGTATTATACCCTGCTGAGGACCCTCCCTCCTTAAACCACACCCTCCCCGGGCTTCACCCCCAAAATCTTCAGGTATTTTCCAACTCAGAGCTGGGTGAGAGCCAGTTTGGTGTAGTGGTTAAGTGCACGGACTCTAATCTGGGAGAACCGGGTTTGATTCCCCCACTCCTCCACTCGCACCTGCTGATGTGACCTTGGGTCAGTCACAAGCTCTGGCACAGCTGTTCTCTCAAGGACAGTTTCTGTCAAGAGTTCTCTCAGCCCCACCTACCTCCCAGGGTGTCTGTTGTGGGGAGGGAAGGGAAAGGAGCTTGTAAGCCGCTCTGAGACGCCTTTGGGCAATGAAGGGCGGGGTATAAATCCAAACTCCTCCTCCTCCTCCTCCTCCTCTTCTTCTTCTTCTTCTTCTTCTTCTTCTTCTTCTTCTGGTGCAGTGGTTAGGAGTGCAGACTCTAACCTGGGAGAACTGGGTTTGATTCCCCACTTCTCCACATGCAGCTGCCGGGGTGACCTGGGGTCAGTCACAAGTTCTGTGAGAGCTGTTCTCACAAGGGCAGTCCTCGAAGGAGCTCTCGCAGCCCCACCTCCCTCACAGGGTGTCTGTGGTGGGGAGGGGAAGGGAAGGAGTTTGTAAGCCGCTCTGAGACTCTGAGTGAAGGGAAGGGTATAAATCCAATCTCTTCTTCTTCTTCTTCTCTGCTTCCGAGATCTGACAAGACTGGGCTAGCTTCAGCCATCCACATCGGAGAAAAGACGTCCAGAGGTGGTTTGCCATTGCCTGCCTCTACATGGCAGCCTCTGTCTCTTTTTCTGGTCTCCCATCCAAGTATCAACCGAGGCTGACTCTACTTAGATTCTGAGACTGAATGAGATCGGTCTAGCCTGGGGCCATCTAGGACAAGGCAAATTACATGCTGAAGTGGTCGGCCATTGCCTGCCTCTGCAAAGGCAACCCTGGACTTCCTTGGTGGTCTCCCATCCAAGAACTAACCAGGGCTGATCCCGCTTAGCTTCCGAGATCTGATGAAATCCAGCTAGCCTGGGCCATCATAAGCACATAAGAGAACATAAGAGAAGCCAGTGTTGGATCAGGCCAACGGCCCATCCAGTCCAACACTCTGTGTCACACCGTGGCCAGAAATACCAGGGGCCCTCAGGAGGTCCAGCAGTGGGGCCAGGACACTAGAAGCCCTCCCAGTGTTGACCCCCCCGAGCACCAAGAATACAGAGCATCCCTTGCCCCAGACTGAGAGTTCCTATCTAATAAGAACATAAGAGAAGCCAGTGTTGGATCAGGCCAGTGGGCCCGTCCAGTCCAACACTCTGTGTCACACAGTGGCCAGAAATACCAGTTGCCATCAGGAGGTCCAGCAGTGGGGCCAGGACACTAGAAGCCCTCCCACTGCTGCCCCCCCCAAGCACCAAGAATACAGAGCATCCCTTGCCCCAGACTGAAAGTTCCTATCTAATAAGAACATAAGAGAAGCCAGTGTTGGATCAGGCCAGTGGGCCCGTCCAGTCCAACACTCTCTGTCACACAGTGGCCAGAAATACCTGGTGCCATCAGGAGGTCCAGCAGTGGGGTCAGGACACTAGAAGCCCTCCCACTGCTGCCCCCCCCAAGCACCAAGAATACAGAGCATCCCTGGTCCAAGACCGAGAGTTCCTATCTAATAAGAACATAAGAGAATCCAATGTTGGATCAGGCCAACGGCCCATCCAGTCCAACACGTTGTGTCACCCAGTGGCCAGAAATGCCAGGTGCCATCAGGAGGTCCACCAGGAAATCCTTCTTTACACAGTGAGTGATGACTATGTGGAGTTTGCTGCCAGAGGAGGTAGTGATGGCCACAGGCATAGACAGCTTCAAAAGGGGATTAGATAGGTTCATGGAGGAGAAGTCTGTCAGTGGCTACTAGCTGTGGTGACTGAAAGGAACCTCCATGTTCAGAGGCAGTTAACCTCAGAACCCCAGAGCCAGGAGGTAACATCAGGGGAAGGCCTCGGCCTCTATACCCTGTTGTTGGCCCTCCAGAGGAACTGGTTGGCCACTGTATGAGACAGGAGGCTGCACTAGATGGAACCTCACTGGTCTGATCCAGCAGGGCTCTTCTGAGGTTCTTATCGGGGAAGGCCTCGGCCTCTCTGCCCTGTTGTCGGCCTTCCAGAGGAACTGGCTGGCCATTGAGTGAGGCAGAAGGCTGGACTAGGTGGACCCTCCCTGGTCTGATCCAGCAGGGCTCTTCTGTGGTTCTCGTCAGGGGAAGGCCTTGGCCTCTATGCTCTGTTGTTGGCCCTTCAGAGGAACTGGCTGGCCCCTGTGTGAGACAGGAGGCTGGACTGAATGGACCCTTGCTGGTCTGATCCAGCAGGGCTCTTCTGAGGTTCTTATCGGGGAAGGCCTCGGCCTCTCTGCCCTGTTGCTGGCCCTCCAGAGGAACTGGCTGGCCCCTGTGTGAGATGGGAGGCTGGACTGGAGGGACCCTCCCCGGTCTGACCCAGCAGGGCTCTTCTGAGGTTCTTGTCAGGGGAAGGCCTTGGCCTCTATGCTCTGTTGTTGGCCCTTCAGAGGAACTGGCTGGCCCCTGTGTGAGATGGGAGGCTGGACTGGAGGGACCCTCCCGGTCTGATCCAGCAGGGCTCTTCTGTGGTTCTCGTCAGGGGAAGGCCTTGGCCTCTCTGCCCTGTTGCTGGCCCTTCAGAGGAACTGGCTGGCCCCTGTGTGAGATGGGAGGCTGGACTGGAGGGACCCTCCCCGGTCTGATCCAGCAGGGCTCTTCTGTGGTTCTCGTCAGGGGAAGGCCTTGGCCTCTCTGCCCTGTTGCTGGCCCTTCAGAGGAACTGGCTGGCCCCTGTGTGAGATGGGAGGCTGGACTGGAGGGACCCTCCCCGGTCTGATCCAGCAGGGCTCTTCTGTGGTTCTCGTCAGGGGAAGGCCTTGGCCTCTATGCTCTGTTGTTGGCCCTTCAGAGGAACTGGCTGGCCCCTGTGTGAGACAGGAGGCTGGACTGAATGGACCCTTGCTGGTCTGATCCAGCAGGGCTCTTCTGAGGTTCTTATCGGGGAAGGCCTCGGCCTCTCTGCCCTGTTGCTGGCCCTCCAGAGGAACTGGCTGGCCCCTGTGTGAGATGGGAGGCTGGACTGGAGGGACCCTCCCCGGTCTGACCCAGCAGGGCTCTTCTGAGGTTCTTGTCAGGGGAAGACCTCGGCCTCTCTACCCTGTTGCTGGCCCTCCAGAGGAACTGGCTGGCCCCTGTGTGAGACGGGAGGCTGGACTAGAGGGACCCTCCCTGGTCTGATCCAGCAGGGCTCTTCTTATGTCCTTAAACCCAGGCCGGCCAGTGATGTGCCTGGGTCTCATTATGAGGCCGGGTTTCGCCAGCCAGTCTCTGTCATGCGCCTGCCTAGCTCATCTGTCATCCAAATTTTCCACTTCCCCAGACTCTCTTACATAAGGAGAGGAAATATCTGACAGCTAATCTCTGGAGAGTTGGGTGTTGTTTTCTGTGTTTGTTTGCACATCATTTCTCCTTGAAGCGACGGCCGGCCAGACACACCGGAGCTCCGTTTTCGTTCCCGATGTGCCGGAGAGCATCACTAAAAATAGACGGGGGCCACATGACATGCCCGGCGAGGTTCCCGCACACCTCGCCTGGACATGCCCAGTTTGTGCCTCCCCCCCCCCAACGCCGCTACTCAGCCGGAGAAAAGCCTGGCGCATTCCCGAAGCTGGAAGCGGCTGAGTTGGCAGAGAAAGAGGGACCGGAGGGCCCGAGATCTGCAAGCCGCTTTTCCTGATCTCTCCCCGAGCCCTGCTCCACCTGCCCAAGGGCCCTTTCTGCAATTGCAAATGCATCACGGAGTGGGGAGGCAGAGAGTGTGGGAGGAGAAAGGAAAATAATGTGCAAACACCTGGGGGCCCCCGTGCAAACACCTGGGGGCCCCCCTCCCTGCCGGGAATTCACCCAAACATCTCCTCCTGTATTCTGGGGGATGTAGTCTACCTTTGCCTACCGGGCCCAGAGTGACAGGCAGGTGGCAAACTACATCTCCCAGAATGCCGTGCCACTCAGAGGTGGAGGGGAGGGGAGGGAGGGGGAGGCCCTCCCTCCCCTCCCCTTGCTTGGTGTTTGCATCTTCCACGACTTGGACAGCTGCTGCCCCACGCCTGACCGTAAGGGGGAAGAGCTGGCCGCGCTCTGCTGGGGGGTGAGTGGGCTGGGGGCGTTGTTGGCAGGTAAAACATGTGCTGGGGGGGAGCTGCTTTTGCTCTGGGGGGTGTTGGAAGGGGAATAGACGCTTTTGCCTGCTGGGGAGGGAGGGAGAGAGAGAGAGACAGCCCAGGGTGGGATGGAGATGAGGCCAGGTGTGTAGTGGTTTTTGGTACCCAGCGTGGTACCCAGGATGGAGCCGGGCAAAAGGGGATGCTGTTACCTGTTTGCAAACAGACTCCCCCCCACAACGGGAGACGTTGCCCCTCTCCCAGGCTGGGGGCTGCCTTTCTAGAAAGGATGAGCTGTCGGTGAGGATCAGGACCGTCTGGTGACCAGAGGATGATCCAGGGCGAAATGAGCTGGGAGGATCCAGGGTTGGGGGACGTGAGTCTCCCGCCGGGATGACGGGCCGGTCTCCAAAGGGGCCGGGGGTAGCGGACTCATCGGGGTCTCAATTGCCCGGCAGGGAGCTGGGGGAACTTCGACGCCGCGCCACGGTTTGCTTTTGGTCGCTTCCGCGATTGAATTTTTGTTCTTTTCTTTCCAAGAGTGGAGATGAGCGAAAGGTGGATCTGGGGAAAGGGAAGCGCGGGGCGGCAACAGTTTCGAGTGCGTCGCGCCAGCCGCCTCTGTCGCTGTCAAAACATGGAGGGGGAGATGCGAATCTGTGCGGGGGGGGGTTTTGTGGAGCGTCTCCTCTTCCCTCTCCCCGTCCGCCAGGCGCTTCCTTGAATCCCGGCTGATTGCTCTCCGGTTACTGCCTGGGAGTGACTCCCCAATAAGTAGGCGGATGATTCCCGGAGGAGCCGTGGCTCAGTGGCAGAGCATCGGCTTGGGCAGCAGAAGGTCCCGGGTTCGATCCTTGTCAGCTCCAGTTAAAAAGAACAGGCAGGAAGTGATGCGAAAGACCTTGGTCAGAGACCCCGGAGAGCTATGATGGGGGGCTGTGGCTCTGCCTCTGCCTGGCACGCAGAAGGTCCCAGGTTCAATCCCCGGCATCTCCAGTTAAAGGATCAGAAAGGAGGTGTCGTGAAAGACCCTTCTGCCTGAGACTCCAGAGAGCTATGGAGGGGGGTGGGTTGTGGCTCAGTGGAAGAGCCTCTGCGTGGCACGCAGAAGGTCCCAGGTTCAATCCCCGGGGTTCAATCCCCGGCATCTCCAGTTAAAGGATCAGAAAGGAGGTGACGTGAAAGACCTCTGCATGAGACCCCAGAGAGCTATGGAGGCGGGGGGCAGGTTGTGGCTCAGTGGAAGAGCCTCTGCGTGCCACGCAGAAGGTCCCAGGTTCGATCACCAGCTTCTCCAGTTAAAGGATCAGAAAGGAGGCGACGTGAAAGACCTCTGCCTGAGACCCCAGAGAGCTATGGTGGAGGTGGCTCAGTGGCAGAGCCTCTGCTTGGCATGCAGAAGGTCCCAGGTTCATTCCGGGCATCTCCAGTTAAAGGATCAGAAAGGAAGTGATGTGAAAGACCTCTGCCTGAGAACCTGGAGAAGCTGCTGCCAGTCTGAGTAGGCAATACTGACTCTGATAAATCAAGGGTCTGATTCAGTAGAAGGCAGCTTCATTTAGGAAGGGGGCCATGTTTCAATGGCAGAGCCCCTGCTTGGCATGCAGAAGGTCCCGGATTCGATCCCCAGCTTCTCCAGTTAAAAAGACCAGACAGTAGGTGATGTGAAAGACCTCAGCCGGAGAGCCACGGAGAGGGGCTGTGGCTCAGTGGAAGAGCCCCTGCTTGGCATGCAGAAGGCCCCAGGTTCAATCCCTGGCATCTCCAGTTAAAAGAACCAGGCACTAGGTGATGGGAAAGACCTCAGTGGCTCATTGGTAGAGCGCCTGCTTGGCATGCAGAAGGTCCAGGGTTCAAACCCTGGCATCTCCAATTAAAAGGACCAGGCACTAGGTGATGGGAAAGACCTCTGCCTGAGACCCTGGAGAGCTATGGGGAGGGGCCATGGCTCAGTGGCAGAGCCCCTGCTTGGTACGCAGAAGGTCCTGGGTTCGATCCCCAGCATCTCCAGTTTAAAAGGACCGGGCAGGAGGTGATGGGAAATGTCTGAGACCCTGGAGAGCTGCTGCCAGTCAGAACTGGCAACCCCGACCTTGATGGACCGAGGGTCCGGTTCTGTATCAGGCAGCATCCTGATCACAGCCTCCCCTATAGCTTGCCAGGGGAGGGGCTTTTCGGGGAATCTCCTGTTTTGAATCTATTTGCTTCAGTTCGCATGGCGAAGATGAAAACAGCCCTTCATGGGTTCTGGTTAGGACTGGGCGTTCTCTGACATGTCCAGTGATCGCTGTATCTTTGCACACCCCTTTCCCCTTCCAGACAGAAGCCCTTCACAGCCAGCCAGGATATCTCCCCAATAAGTGGGCATAGGCTCCCAAGAGGGGCCAGTTTGGTGTAGCGGTTAAGTCCGTGGACTCTAATCTGGGAGAGCCGGGTTTGATTCCCCACTCATCCACTCGCACCTGCTGGATGACCTTGGGCCAGTCACAAGTTCTCTCAGAGCTGTTGTCTCACGAGCAGTTTCTGTCAGAGCTCTCTCAGCCCCGCCTACCTCACAGGATGCCTGTTGTGGGGAGGGGGAGGGAAAGGAGTTTGTAAGCCGCTCTGAGACTCCGAGTGAAGGGCGGGGTATAAATCCCATCTCTTCTTCTTCTAATCTGGGAGAACCAGGTTTGATTCCCCACACATGCAGCTGAGGGTGTGACCCTGGGTCAGTCGCAAGTTCTCTCAGAGCTGTTCTCCCAGGAGCAGTCCTCAAAAGAGCTCTCTCAGCCCCACCTGCCTCACAGGGGGTCTGTTGTGGGGAGAGGAAGGGAAAGGAGTTTGTAAACTGCTCTGAGACTCCCTTGGGTAGTGAAGGGCGGGGTATAGATCCAATCTCTTCTTCTTCTCTTCTCTTCTCTTCTGTCTTGCCAGACTAGCCCCCACCCCACCCTGAGATACCTGGGCGCTATGTGTCAGCAGGCAGACTTGCCTCTGGGCACCTGTTTGTGCCGCTTAGAAGCACCACGCTGAGCGCACCGGGCCCGGCAAATTACGCAAATCATATGTTTCCCCATCTTTTCCCTCTCCCTTTATTTACACGGCAGAGCTGCTGTTGAATGGGAGTGGGTGGGTGGGTGTTTACTCCCCTTCTGTTCCGCTACGGTCGGTCGGCGGCTTCTCTCCATCGGCTTGGTAGCGTTGCCTTGGGGATCTTCTGCTGAAGGCAACCCAAGGGTGCTTCTGTGGTAATGAGGCCCGGGAGACGGAGCGCCTTTAGGGAACGGCGCCGTTTGCTTCAGGTAGGTTCTGGATGGCTCCGGTTAAACATAGACGCCAACGGCTAATCTCTAAATCGCACCGAGATTAAGGAAGGCCAGGAAAAGGAGCTGTCGTTTCTCTCTCTCTCTCTCCCCCCGCCCCCCGCTCCACCGATAATTTACGTAACAGAGATAATTCCAGAGGAATTATCTGGTGTGTGTGTAGGTTTGTTTTTTTTTAATCTGGTTAGCCCAGACTTGGGCCTATATTTAGTGCTCCAATGACCCCGAACGCCACTTTTTATTTTCGGAGAGGATCTCACGTGTGTGCGTGTTTGTGTGTGTGGAAAATCCCCCTGTCAGTTGTTTTGCAGGGAGCCCTCGTGAGCGGAGGTGAAGAGAATGCTCTAGCCGGCTTTTTGGTTTCTCTTAACCTCATCTCGGGTTTTTCTTTTCTCTCTCTCTTCTCTTTCTGGGGAAATCCGCCGGCCTCCACAGATTGGTGGGAAATCGTCTCTGCGGAAATGTCCCTGTTGAAGAGCGGTTGGCTTTGGAGACAGAGTAAGTTGGATCCTTGGCACGGGGTGGGACGAGAGGATAGAGTCGCTAGGAGGGATGCAGCCGCCAGGTGGGACCTGGGGACCCCCTGGAATTATAGCTCATCTCCAGACTACAGAGATCAGTTCCCCTGGAGAAAATGGCGGCTTTGGAGGGTGGGCTCTGTGGCCTTGTGCCCCACTGAGGTCTCTGGCAACCCTACCCCTCCATTCCCTGCTGGTGGCCGGGGGGGGGGCTGACAACCCTCGTTGCCAACTCCAAGTTAAGAAATTCCTGGAGACCTGCAGGTGGAGGATGGGGAGGGCAGGGACTTTAGTGGGCTACAATGTCATAGACTACATCCTCCGAAGCAGCCATTTTCCTACAGAGGAACCGATCTCTCTTTTTTCAAGAGATCAGTTGTAACTCCAGGCCCCACCTGGAGGCTGGCATCACAAAGAGAGACATTCTCAGAGAGATGAAGAGTCTGCTCAGATATCGTATCCCACTTTTACTGTGACTCAAGGCATCTTACAAATCATACTGAAAAGCATAATAGGGGTGTACAAAAAAATAATCTATTTTCCCTGCTCCGTTATAGCCTATGGGGACCCGATAGGCTATAATGGGCCTGATAGGCTATAATAAAGAATTGATCCAGGAGTGTACGGGGCTCTGGGGGGCTGTTTTTTTGAGGTAGAGATGCCAAATTTGCAACATAGCTGCTGGTGCCTCTCCACAACCCCCCCCCAAGTTTCAAAAAGATTGGACCTGGGGGTCCGATTCTATGGGCCGCAGAACGAGGTTTGGTTCCTGAGACAGGCAAGTTTGGGAGACAGGCACGTTCATGCTGCTTTCTGGTTCTTGAGTCTTTAAAGGAAAGTGAAGAAGATTCTAGAGTCGTTGCAGTAGCCAAACACTCTTCAAAGAAGGCCAGGGGTCTCGTTCGGCCAGAGATCAAACAACCCAAATGGGGACCGTCGGAATTTATAATATCACTGTAATTATAGATAGTTTGCAACCCCCAAAGGGTGCCCCAGAATCCACTACCTGAAAATTGCAGCCGGATGCCCTGGCAGGACCTTGAAGCCGCCCGCGCTCGGTGGCAGCGCTCCAGTGGAATTCCTCTCCGGTTTCCAGACGCCGAGCAGAAAAGATTCGTTGTGTCTTCAGGGTCCTCTCCAGAGGGCTAGAGACACTGCTGTTTACAAGGAGGACGAAAGAAAGTCCAACTTTTGGAACCGCGAAGGTCCACGTGATTATTTTCGAAGGCCGTTAAAAAAAAATCATATACCATCTGGGGGGTGGTTCTGGGACGTTCCCTCTAAGCTGTGGAGTCTTGTGAGCAAAAATTCTACTTTGTGAGCTACCGGCATTAAAGTTGTGAGCCAGAGATTTGGCTGCTGCGTAAACTAGTTTGCTCTGGAGCCATCCCTTCCTGAGCAAAGACAAAATGCATGAGCCAGAGGCTAAAAAGAGTGAGCTAGCTCACACTCACTCAGCTTAGAGGGAACACTGGTTCTGGAACCAGTTCGGGTTCCAGGCTGGGAAATACCTGGAGATTTGGGGGTTGGAGCCTGAGGGGAGAAGGATTTGGGGAGGGGCTTCAGTGGGACAGAGTGCCATCGAGTCCCACCTTTCAAAGCGGCCATTTTCTCCAGGGGACCTGCTCTCTGTCGCCTGGAGGTCAGTTGTAATCCCAGGAGATCTCCAGTCGCCACCTGGAGGTTGCCAACCCTAGGGACAGTGAATACTTTCCTGCAGGGCTCCTTTTGTCGCAGGAACTCCTTTGCATATTAGGCGACACACCCTACTGTAGCCAATCCTCCAAGATCTTACAGTCGCCTCTGAAAGAAGAGCTCTGTAAGCTCTTAGAGGATTGGCTACATTAGGGAGGGGTGTCGCCTAATATGCAAAGGAGTCCCTGCGACAAAAAGAGCCCTGCTTTACTGCTATGAATTAAGGATGATGTTGGGAAGAACTGTGTGAAGGGGGAGAGACAGAAGTTTTTCAGTAGCTGGTGGGTGATTGCCTGAAGTCTGAAGAATGCTGACGACTTGTAAGGCATGGTCCCACGTGCCATTCTGGGCTTGCATTTCCTGGACTCCTCCCTCCTCTCCAAAGGGCCACGGCGTCGTCTGTGTTGACCAACTGGCACGGATGTTTCAGCTGGCTAACCGACTTGTTATTGCCCTGTAAAATGATTCCTTTCATAGAGTTGGCAGGGGCCCTACAGACCATCTGGTCCAACCCCCCTGCCCAATGCAGGACCAGCCGAAAGCATCTCCGACAAATATCCGTCCAGCCTCTTCTTGAAAGCTGTCGGTGAAGGGGAGCTCACCACCTCCCTAGGCAGCTGATTCCACCTCTGAACCACTCTGACCGTGAAGAAGTTTTTCCTAATATCCAGCCGATACCTTCCTGCAGGGCTTTTTTTGGTAGAAAAAGCCCAGCAGGAACTCATTAGCCTAATAGGCCACACCCACCAGCAGAAACTCATTAGCATATTAGGTCACACCCCAGACAACACAGCTCATTAGCATATTAGGCCACACCCCTGGCAACACAGCTCATTAGCATATTAGGCCACACCCGCATGTTACCAGAAGTGTGGTCATGCAGCCACACCCACCTTTTGTTTCTTATTCTGTTTACTTTGTTGTCAGAATCCAGGGCTTGTTTTTGGAACAGGAACTCCTTTGCACGTTAGGCCACACACCCCTAATGTAGCCAATCCTAATGAGTTTCTGCTGTTGGGTGTGGCCTATTATGCTAATGAGTTCCCACGGGGCGTGGCCAACTTGGGAGCCAGCCGGAACTCTGTTCCTGTGCGTTCCTGCCCAAAAATAGCCCTGCCTTTCTGCGTACAATTTAAACCCATTGCTTTAGGTCCTCTCCTCTGCTGCCAACTGGAACAGCTCCTTGCCCTCCTTCAAAGGACAGCCTTTCAGATATTTAGAGAGCAATCGTTTCCCCCTCAATCTCCTCTTCTCCAAACTAAACATTCCCAAGGCCCTTAGCCTTTCCTCGTAGTGCTCCGTCTCCAGACCCCTGATCATCCTCGTCGCTCTCTTCGGCACCCTCTCGATTTTGCCCACATCTTTTGGGAAGTGAGGCCTCCAGAACAGCACACAGAACATGTGCAGCCTGACCAAGGCAATATACAGAAGGGCTATGACTTCCTGCAATTTCAATGTTATGGTCCTTGTAATACAACCCAAGACTGCATTTGCCTTTTTTGCCGCCGCATCACACTGACTGCTCACACGAAAGGATCCTTCATATGAAAGGTGCGTTTGACTGGGAGGGGACACGGTTCAGCAGCAGAGCATCTGCTTGGCCTGCAGAAGGTCCCAGATTCAATCCCCAACATCTATCCTTAAAAAGAGCAGGTAGGAGATGAAGTGAATGAACCTCCGCCTGAGACCCCACCGGCCTAAGCAGACAGTACTGACATTGATGGACCAAGGGTCACATTCAGTATAAGACAGCTTCATGTTTTCCATTTGAAGTGGCTGAGTGACTCAGTGACAGAACATCTGTTTTGCATGGAGAAGGTCCCAGGTTCAATCCTCAGCACCTCCAGTTGAAAAGGACCAGGTAGTAGGTGATGTGGAAGACCTCAGTGGATCAGTGGTAGAACATCTGCTTGGCCTGCAGGAGGCCCCAGGTTCAGTCCTTGGCACCTCCATAGAATCATAGAACGTTAGAGTTGGAAGGGACCTTGCAGGTCATCTAGTCCAACCCCTGCATTCTGCAGGAGTGTAGCCGAAAGATAGCCCTACAACATACCCAAAACATGGTCGTCCAGCCTCCGCTTGAAAACGTCCAGTGAAGGAGCATCCACCACCTCCTGAGGCAGGCTGTTCCACTGTTCAACCACTCTGACAGTTAGGAAGTTTCTCCTGATATCTAGCCAGTAACGACTCCCTTGTAATTTCCACCCATTAGATCTAGTCTTGCAATCCGGAGCGAGAGAGAATAGATCTGCTCCATCTTCTACATCAGTGTTTTTCAACCTTTTTGTGCAAAGGCACACTTTTTTCATGAAAAAAATCACGAGGCACACCACCATTAGAAAATGTTAAAAAAATTTAACTCTGTGCCTATATTGACTATATATAAAGTAATTCTCTTGAATAGGAATCAAATAAACACAAAGAAATTATTTTATAATTACTTTATTATGAAATAATAATATTTTATTTTATAATTGTTCATATGTTACGGATGAAATTGGAATTTTTCCCACGGCACACCAGACAATATCTCACAGCACACTAGTGTGCCACGGCACAGTGGTTGAAAAACACTGTTCTACATGACAGCTCTTCAAATACTTGAAGACTGCAATCATGTCCCCTCTAAGCCTTCTCTTTCCCAGGCTAAACATACCCAACTCTATCAGCCTTTCCTCATAAGACTTGGATTCCAACCCTCTCACCGTCCTGGTCGCCCTCTTCTGGACACACTCGAGCTTGTCAACATCCTTCCTAAAATGTGGTGCCCAAAACTGGACACAGTACTCCAGGTGAGGCCTGACCATAGCAGAATATGGTCAGTTTAAAAGAACCAGGCAGGAGGAGGAGGAGGAGAGGAGATTGGATTTATCAGAGTGGCTTACAAACTCCTTTCCCTCAGAGCGGCTGACAAACTCCTTTCCCTCCCCCTCCCCACAACAGACACCCTGTTAGGTAGGCAGGGCTGAGAGAGCTCTGAGAGAACTGTCCTTGAGGGAACAGCTCTGACAAAACTATGGCTTGCCCAAGGTCATCCAGCAACTGCAAGTGGAGGAGTGGGGAATCAAACCCGGTTCTCCCAAATTAGAGTCCACGCACTTAACCACTGCACCAAACTGGCTCTGTGATATGAAAAGACCTCAGTGGTAGAGTGTCTGCTCAGCATGCAGAAGGTCCCAGGTTCAGTCTCCAGTATCTCCAGTTAAAAGAACCAGGCAGTAAGTGGTGTGAAAGACTTTGGCCTGAGACCCTTGAGAACTGCCACCAGTCTGAGTAGAAAAACTGACCTCGATGGGTGGTCTGATTCAGTATAAAGCAGCTTCATATGTTCGTGTGGGATTATCGTGTGGGATTGCCGGAACCACTGAGGCAGGAATCTCTCCTCTTCTCCCCAGAACCCCACAGCTGGACAATCTGTCCCGAGTAGCTCTCCACAAAGTGCTATAGGAGGCAACGTTCAGATGTAACCAGGGCTTTTTTGTAGAAAAAGCCCAGCAGGAACTCATTAGCATAATAGGCCACCCACAACATCAGCAACTCATTAGCATATTAGGCACACCCCTGACAGCATAGCTCATTAGCATAATAGGCCACACCCCCATGTTACCAGTAGTGTGGTCATCCAGTCACACCCACCTTTTGCTTCTTATTCTGTTTACCTTGTTTGCTGTCAAAACCCCAGGGCTTTCTTTGTAGCAGGAACTCCTTTGCATGTTAGGCCACACACCCTGTAATGTAGCCAATCCTCATGAATTTCTGCTGTTGGGTGTGGCCTATTATTCTAATGAGTTCCTGCTGGGCGTGGCCAACTCGGGAGCTAGCCGGAACTCCATTCCTGTGCGTTCCTGCCCAGAAATAGCCCTGGATGTAACTATCAACCCAGATCTGAGTCCAGAGGGGCACTTTGAAGAACAACCAAGTTTTATTCCTGGTATATCGTGTGCACGCCTGTTTCAGTGTATCTGAAGAAGTGCACTTTGCACACAGAAGTTCATACCAGGAATACAACTTGGTTGGTCTTCAAAGTGCCCCGTTGGACACTAAATTTGTTCGACCGCTTTAGACCAACACGGTGACCCACCTGAAACTTGGTCTGTTACTCTGTGAATGAGCCTAAATTGGGGGGAGGGCAAGTGGTAGGGTTGTCAATCTCCAGGTGGTGTCCGGAGCAGCGTTCCCTCTAAGCTGAGTGAGTGTGAGCTAGCCCATGGGTTTTTTAGCCTCCGGCTCACACGTTTTTGCCTTCGCTCGGGAAGGGATGTGGCTCCAGAGCAAAACTAATTTATGCAGCGGCCGAACCGCCCTCTCGCCACTTGAATGCCGGCAGCTCATAGAGTAGAACTTTTGCTCACAAGACCCCACAGCTTACAGGGTGCACTGGTTTGGCATTGTCCTGGAATTTCAAGAAGAAGAAGGAGTGAAGAGATGGGATTTATACCCCGCCCTTCACTTGGAGTCTCAGAGCGGCTTACAAGCTCCTTTCCCTTCCCCTCCCCACAACAGACACCCTGTGAGGTAGGCGGGGCTGAGAGAGCTCTTTCCAGGACTGCTCACAACAGACACCCTGTGAGGTAGAAGAAGAAGAAGAGGAGAAGAGATTGGATTTATACCCCGCCCTTCACTGCCCAAAGGAGTCTCAGAGCGGTTTACAAGCTCCTTTCCCTTCCCCTCCCCACAACAGACACCCTGTGAGGTAGGCGGGGCTGAGAGAGCTCTTTCCAGGACTGCTCACAACAGACACCCTGTGAGGTAGAAGAAGAAGAAGAGGAGAAGAGATTGGATTTATACCCCGCCCTTCACTGCCCAAAGGAGTCTCAGAGCGGCTTACAAGCTCCTTTCCCTTCCCCTCCCCACAACAGACACCCTGTGAGGTAGAAGAAGAAGAAGAGATTGGATTTATACCCTGCCCTTCACTGCCCAAAGGAGTCTCAGAGCGGCTTACAAGCTCCTTTCCCTTCCCCTCCCCACAACAGACACCCTGTGAGGTAGAAGAAGAAGAAGAAGAAGAAGAAGAAGAGATTGGATTTATACCCCACCCTTCACTACCCAAAGGAGTCTCAGAGCAGCTGACAAACTCCTCTCCCTTCCCCTCCCCACAACAGACACCCTGTGAGGTAGAAGAAGAAGAAGAAGAGATTGGATTTATACCCTGCCCTTCACTACCCAAAGGAGTCTCAGAGCGGCTGACAAACTCCTCTCCCTTCCCCTCCCCACAACAGACACCCTGTGAGGTAGAAGAAGAAGAGGAAGAGATTGGATTTATACCCTGCCCTTCACTACCCAAAGGAGTCTCAGAGCGGCTTACAAACTCCTTTCCCTTCCCCTCCCCACAACAGACACCCTGTGAGGTAGGCGGGGCTGAGAGAGAGCTCTTTCCAGAACTGCCCTTGAGAGAACAGCTCTGACAGAACTATGGCTTGCCCAAGGTCATCCAGCAGCGGCAGGTGGAGGAGTGGGGGAATCAAACCCGGTTCTCCCAGATTAGAGTCTGCACACTTAACCACTACATCAAACTGGCTCTCAGCTGATCTCTAGTCTAGAGAGGTCAGTTCCGCTGGAGTAAATGGCAGTTTTGGAAGGTGGACTCGATAGCATTACCTCCCACTGAGGTCCGTCCCCAAACCCTGCCGTCTCTAAGCTCCACCCCCCCAAATCTCCAGGAATTCCCCCAACCTTACAACCAGTATTCCCTCTAAGCTGGGTTAGTGTGAGCTAGCTCACAGTTTTTTAGCCTCCGGCTCACACATGTTTGTCTTAGCTCAGGAAGGACGGCTCCAGAGCAAATTAATATCTGCAACAGCCAAATCTCTCGCTCACAGTTTTAATGCCAGTAGGCTCACAAAGTAAAATTTTTGCTCACAAGACTCCACAGCTTAGAGGGAGCATTGCTTATGACCCCCATGGTTCGTTGTAAAAGTGGGATTATCTTGCCGTGTGTGAGTTTTGGACGGAGTACGTGAGCTGGCTTACAAATCAGTTTGTCTTGGGTTTGAACTGCGCCACTGACCCTCCCTGTAGTGGCTCAGTGCTTCTTGAGTACTATTATTAAAAAGGTAAAGGTTCCCTTACTCGAAAGCAGTCGAATCCGACTCTAGGGTTGTGGTGCTCATCTCCGTTTCAAAGCCGAAGAGCCAGCGCTGTCCGAAGACGTTTCTGTGGTCATGTGACCAGCATGACTAAACACCAAGGCGCACGGAACGCTGTTACCTTCCCACCGAAGTGGTACCTATTTATCTACTTGCAATTTCTTGCTTTCGAACGGCTAGGTTGGCAGGAGCTGGGGCCAGAGACGGGAGCTCACTCCGTCATGTGGCACCCGGGTCTCTAACTGCTGAACTACCGACCTTCCACAGCCTGCAGTTCAGTGTCTTAACCACTTGAGCCATCACGGCTACTACTACTACTACTACTACTACTACTATTATTATTATTATTATTATTATTATTATTATTATTATTATTATTATTATTATTATTATTATTATTATTATTATTATTAAAATTGAATTTATAGCCTGCCCTTCCCTATACAGTAGGGCTCAGGGTGTGTCACAACATTTAAAATCGACGTCACAATTAAATATCAACTGGAGAGCCAGTTTGGTGTAGTGGTTGGGAGCACAGACTCTAGTCTGGGAGAACCGAGTTTGATTCCCCACTCCTCCACATGCAGCTGCTGGTGTGGCCTTGGGTCAGTCACAAGTTCTCTCAGGCCTGTTCTCTCAGGAGCAGTTCTCGAAAGAGCTCTCTCAGCCCCACCTGCCTCACAGGGGGTCTGTTGTGGGGAGGGGAAGGGAAAGGAGATTGTGAGCCGCTCTGAGACTCCTTTGGGTAGTGAAGGGCGGGGTATAAATCCAATCCTTCTTCTTCTTCTACCTCACAGGGTGTCTGTTGTGGGGAGGGGAAGGGAAAGGAGATTGTGAGCCGCTCTGAGACTCCTTTGGGTAGTGAAGGGCGGGGTATAAATCCAATCCCTTCTTCTTCTTCTACCTCACAGGGTGTCTGTTGTGGGGAGGGGAAGGGAAAGGAGATTGTAAGCCGCTCTGAGACTCCTTTGGGTAGTGAAGGGTGGGGTATAAATCCAATCTCTTCTTCTTCTTCTACCTCACAGGGTGTCTGTTGTGGGGAGGGGAAGGGAAAGGAGTTTGTAAGCCGCCCTGAGACTCCCTTGGGTAGTGAAGGGCGGGGTATAAATCCAATCTCTTCTTCTTCTACCTCACGGGGTGTCTGTTGTGGGGAGGGGAAGGGGAAGGAATTTGTGAGCCACTCTGAGACTCCTTTAGGTAGTGAAGGGCGGGGTATAATTCCAATCTCTTCTTCTTCTATAACTGAAGTTAAAATCAACACTCCCCAACGGTCACAACCAGTGCTCCTTCTAAGCTGAGTGAGTGCGAGCTAGCTCACAGTTTCTTAGCCTCCGGCTCACGCATTTTTTTGTCTTCGCTCAGGAAGGGATGGCTCCACAGCAAACTAATTTATGCAGTAGCCAGATCGCTCGCTCACAACTTTAATGCCAGTAGGCTCCCAAAGTAGAATCTTTCTTCACAAGACTCCACAGCTTAAGAGGGAGCATTGGTCTCAACCATCGTAATGTTCATTCCTCACTAGCTGGCACAGGAAATGGCAGTTCAGGAGACGGTCCAAGGTGGGAAGCCGTCGCTCACTCCTGACCATATGCCCGGTTGGAACGGCTCCATCTTGCCGGCCTGGCGGAATCGTTTCAGGTCTCGCCGGGGCCTGGTTCTCATTGGATAGAGTGTTCCACCGAAAAGGCCCTGGCCTTGGTCGCGGAGAGCCAGATGTCCTTTGGGTCAGGGAATCACCAGCAAGGGGTTATCAGCTGAGCGAAGTGCCCTTCGGGGGACATACCAGGAAAGGCAGTCCCTCAGATTCTTGTTCGAATTTACTCTTTTAAGGCCATGGGCCCATAAGAACATAAGAGAAGCCAATGTTGGATCAGGCCAATGGCCCATCTAGTCCAACACTCTGTCACACAGCGGCCAAAATATATCAGGTGCCATCAGGAGGTCCAGCAGTGGGGCCAGGACACCAGAAGCCCTCCCACTGCTGCCCCCTCCAGCACTGAGGATAGAGTGCATCACCTGCCCCAGACTGAGAGTTCCCATCTATATCCTGTGGCTAATGGCCACTGATGGACTTCTGCTCCATATGTTTATCCAATTCCCTCTTGAAACTGTCCGTGCTTGTAGCTGCCACCACTTCCTGTGGCAGTGAATTCCATGTGTTAATCACTGTTTGGGTGAAGAAGGACTTCCTTTTATCTGTTCTAACCTGACTGCTCAGCAATTTCATGGCGTGCCCACGAGTTCTTGTATTGTGAGAAAGGGAGAAAAGTACTTCTTTTCCCTGTTCACTGCTGGATCGCATTTTGCCCTGGACAGGCAGGTTTCTGGGGGGCAGCAACGTGGGGGAGGGCACTGTCAGGTGACGGCGTTACATCACTTCCAGGGGAAACCTGGAAGTGATGTCATGCCACTCTACGAATTGTGGTTCAAGGCCGCTAACAACAAGAGTGTTGGACTACAGCCAGGAAGACCAGTGTTTGAATCCATGCTCTGCCGTAGGAAGTCAGCCGAGCCCCACTACTCAGGGCTGTTGTGAGGGTGAAACAGAGGCTTGGGTATATTGCTGTGAGCTAGGGTTGCCAGCCTCCAGGTGGGACCTGGAGATATCCCGGAATTACAGCTGAGCTCCAGGGGACAGAGATCGGCTCTCAAGGGGGAAATGGCTGCTTTGGTCTCTGTGGCGTTATAGCCTGCGGAGGTCCCGCCCTTCTCCAGACTCCGCCCCCAAACCGTCATAAGAACATTGGAAGAGCCTTGCTGGATCAGACCAATAGTCCATCTAGTAAGAACAACGTAAGAACATAAGAGAAGCCAATGTTGAATCAGGCCAATGGCCCATCTAGTCCAACACTCTGTGTCACACAGTGGCCAAAATATGCCAGGTGCCATCAGGAGGTCCGGCAGTGGGGCCAGGACACTAGAAGCCCTCCCACTGCTGCCCCCTCCAGCACCAAGAATAGAGTGCATCACCTGCCCCAGTCTGAGAGTTCCCATCTATACCCTGTGGCTAATAGCCACTGATGGACTTCTGCTCCATATGTTTATCCAATTCCCTTTTGAAACTGTCTAGCATCCTGTCTCATAGGGTGGGCAACCAGTTCCTCTGGAGGGCCAGCAACAGGGCACAGAGGCTGAGGCCTTCCCCTGATACGAGCTTACGGAGAGCCCTGCTGGATCAGACCAATAGTCCATCTAGTCTAGCATCCTGTCTCGCACTGTGGCCAACCAGCTTTTTAGACGGTCAACTACAGGGGCAGAGAGGCCAAGGCCTTCCCCTGAGGTTGCCGCCTCCTGGTTCCGGGGTTCAGAGGTTTAGTGCCTCTGAATGTGGAGGTTCCCCTCAGTCACCAGGGCTAGTAGCCACTGACAGACCGATCCGCCATGAATCTATCTAATCCCCTTTGAAAGCTGTCTGTTCCTGTGGCCATCACGACATCCTCTGGCAAGCACTCCACATCTGAATCACTCTTTTTAGCCGCTTCAGGAGTTTCTCAAACTGGAGTCGGCTATGCTAGCTGCTTGGAGGAAAGGGCAGGATAAAATATAATAACACAGCTGGGTAAAGGTTCTATCCGGGATGTAATCCAGATAACAAAAGCCCCGGGCTTTCCGAAAAGCAAGCTCAGGATCTTCTGTTCCCCCGTGCTGAGTTGTGAGTCATTCAACAGCCACCGTGCGACGATCGTGAATTTGTTCAAAAGGACAATATTTGCACGTCTCTCTCTCTCCTTCCGGCTCTCCATTGATCCAGTCCCAGCGTCAAGCCCTTTCTGTGTCTGGTTATAAAAAGGGACTTTGGCTGCATTTGATATCGGAGTCTTGGAAATCTGGCCGACGAGACGGAATAAGAGATGAAGCGGCTGGGAAGTGGACTCAGCATTATCCGGCGGAGCCCCGATCCACCAAGAACGTCTCCGATACGGACCCGGTAGAAATCAACACGGGATCGAAGAAGGACACTCGCCCGATCCCCACTCGTTTGGACAGGGCGCAGGGCACGTTCTTGGTGGATCGAGTCCCCTGTTTGGACGCAAAGCAAAACTTTCCACCGCAGTACTCGGCGGGGGTATTATCGAGCCGTGATTCGAATGCCAATAACTAGGTGCAGTGACCTTCCTTAAAGGGCTGGCAGAAGAAACGGCGCGTTAGCATATCGCTTGCTCCTCTGGTCTGATCTTGTCGTCTTCTTATTCCTTTGCGTTTACCCCACCCACCCGGCCCTTTCCCCTGGCCTGTGCAGGTTCTATCTTGCGGCGCTGGAAATGGAACTGGTTCGTCCTATGGGTGGACGGGAGCCTGGTCTACTACCAGGACGAATCGGGGCGCGACATGGACGGCCGCATCAATATCAAATTCAACTGCCGGGACGTCAAGACAGGGCGGGAGTGCCGAGGTGGGTAGAGAGGTGCCGACTGATTGCACTTTGCCATATGTTGTGGAATGTCACAGTTGGCAGTGTCTGACATTGGGTACAAAGTGAAGTTTTTTTCTGAAAAACCATAACTTCTTTCCAGAGCAAGTTACTAGCCCTTTCAGGTGGCAAAGGTGGGTGGAAAGCAGGTGTGTCCTGAAATAGGGACCCTTTTTTCACGAGATCTTTCCTGTCCTGTCATTTCCACCTTTCAATGGTTTTGGCGCATGTAAGCACCGAGAAAACTTCATAAGAACATAAGAGAAGCCAATGTTGGATCCAGTCCAATACTCTGTCACACAGTGGCCAAAAATATCAGGTGCCATCAGGAGGTCCAGCAGTGGGACCAGAACACTAGAAGCCCTCCCACTGTTGCCCCCCCAGCACCAAGAATACAGAGCATCACTTGCCCCAGACATAAGAACATAAGAGAAGCCAATGTTGGATCAGGCCAATGGCCCATCCAGTCCAACACTCTGTGGCCAGAAATACCAGGTGCCATCAGGAGGTTCAGCAGTGGGGCCAGGGCGCTAGAAGCCCTCCCACTGTTGCCCCCCAAGCACCAAGAATACAGAGCATCACTTGCCCCAGACATAAGAACATAAGAGAAGCCAATGTTGGATCAGGCCAATGGCCCATCCAGTCCAACACTCCCTGTGTCACACAGTGGCCAAAAACACCAGGTGCCATCAGGAGGTCCAGCAGTAGGGCCAGGACACTAGAAGCCCTCCCACTGTTGCCCCCCCAGCACCAAGAATACAGAGCATCACTTGCCCCAGACCGACTGTACCTGTCTAATAACAACATAAGAGAAACCAATGTTGGATCAGGCCAATGGCCCATCCAGTCCAACACTCTGTGTCATACAGTGGCCAGAAATACCAGGGGCCGTCAGGAGGTCCAGCAGTGGGGCCAGGACACCGGAAGCCCTCCCACTGTTGACCCCCCACCCCCAAGCACCAAGAATACAGAGCATCTCTTGCCCCAGACTGAGAGTCCCTATCTAATAAGAACACAAGAGAAGCCAGTATTGGATCAGGCCAATGGGCCCATCCAGTCCAACACTCTGTATCACACAGTGGCCATAAATACCAGGTGCCATCAGGAGGTCCAGCAGTGGGGCCAGGACACTAGAAGCCCTCCCACTGTTGCCCCTCCCCCCCAGGCACCAAGAATACAGAGCATCCCTTGCCCCAGAGTCCCTATCTAAACCTTGTGGCTAATAGCCACTGATGGACCTCTGCTCCATATGCTTATCTAATTTCACAATCACCCTCGTGAAGTTTACCCAAAAAACAAGGAGATGAGATCCTACTATATATTGACTAGGAAGTAAGCCGCCTTCATCAAAGACCCTTCTTCTGGCGACTTTCTGTTGTTTTTGGCCTTGAAAAAATTACTTCCTGTTCTCTCTCGGTTGTCCGGCTCTTTCTGAGTATCCATGGATTAATGGTTAGTTGTCATCTTGTTTGTTTTCCCCCCTGGCAAGAGGCTTAAATTGCGCTTTTCATTATGTTGCCAGGGGATGTCATTGCTTATTTTTCATTATTGTATGTGACCAATGTTTATAATCAACTGCTTGATAGTCTTACAGATTAGGGTCACCCTGACACAGAAACTTTCTCTGGGCATCATACAATATTCAGGGTTTTTTTTTATTACAGCCTGATTCCATGAACTAGAGAAATTGTTTTATTTCCTATAATATAATCAGCTATTACCCTCAGAGAGCCAGTTTGGTGTAGTGGTTAAGAGCGCAGACTCTAATCTGGGGGAACCAGGTTTAATTCCCTGCTTCTCCACATGCAGCTGCTGGTGTGACCTTGGGTCAGTCAAAAGTGCTCTCAGAGCTATTCTCTCGAGGGCAGTCCTCGAGAGAGCTCTCTCAGCCCCACCTACCTCCCAGGGTGTCTGTTGTGGAGAGGGGAAGGGAAAGGAGATTGTAAGCCGCTCTGAGACTCCTTTGGGTAGTGAAGGGTGGGGTATAAATCCAATCTCTTCTCCTTAACTCAGAGCTGTTCTCTCAAGGGCAGCTCTCAAGAGAGCTCTCTCAGCCCCACCTGCCTCCCAGGGTGTCTGTTGTGGGGAGGGGAAGGGAAAGGAGATTGTAAGCTGCTCTGAGACTCCTTCGAGGTAGTGAAGGGCGGGGTATAAATCCAATCTCCTCCTCCTCCTCCTCCTCTTCTTCTTCTTCTCAATTTCAGATTTAATGCCAGTATCCAAGCCCTGGATTCAATGGAATGACGATCTATGATTATAATAGCACAATTTAAAAATAATAGTAATGGTGCTTGGAGGGGGGGCAACAGTGGGAGGGCTTCTAGTGTCCTCATGGCCCCACTGCTGGACCTCCTGATGGCACCTGGTATTTTTGGCCGCTGTGTGGCAGAGTGTTGGGCTGGATGGGCCATTGGCCTGACCCAACATGGGCTTCTCTTATGTTCTCTTATGTGTTTATGTCTGGGGCAAGGGATGCTCTGTCTTCTTGGTGCTTGGGGGGGGGCAACAGTGGGAGGGCTTCTAGTGCCCTGGCCCCACTGCTGGACCTCCTGACGGCACCTGGTATTTTTGGCCACTGTGTGGCAGAGTGTTGGACTGGATGGGCCATTGGCCTGACCCAACATGGGCTTCTCTTACGTTCACTTATGTGCTTATGTCTGGGGCAAAGGGATGCTCTGTATTCTTGGTGCTTGGGGGGGACAGTGGGAGGGCTTCTAGTGTCCTGGCCCCACTGCTGGACCTCCTGATGGCACCTGGTATTTTTGGCCACTGTGTGTTGGGCTGGATGAGCCATTGGCCTGACCCAACATGGGCTTCTCTTAGGTTCTTATGAAAAATGAGCAGTGGCTTCGGCCGTCTACAAAGAGATAACGGTTCATCAGTCTCCTTCCCCTCCTTGTAAGATCTAATAGTCAGCCATTGATTGAGGAATGCCGAGAAAGCCAAACGACCTATAAGAGAAACAGGAAGTGTTTCAGTAAGCTGCAAGAAGAAGGGAACGAGTTAAATGTAAAAGGAGAGAATCACCCTTTAACTGTTCACATACGACTGCCACTTCCTTCCATGCCATCTTATGTTTAAAGAAACTAGAGACAACTCTGCTTAGCTTCTGAGATTTGATGAGATCAGTCTAAGCATGGACGGGGGAGGCCGTATGAGCAGGCAAAACTGGGAGGCACACAGGTGGGGGTGGAAAGATATGGAGGGCCGGTGGAGGGGCCCCGACAGGTGCTCTCTGAGCACCAGTCTGCCCAGGGCCCTCGAAACTGGAACCGGTCCTTGCCAACTGTTGCTCTTTCTCCTGTTTTGCCAGAGGAAACATCTCCTCACCCCCACCCCGGCGCCTTTGCTCATAGATGTGTTCTTCTCGCACGGCCTGGTACTGCTGTGCTGAGTCACCAACAACATTATCTCGCAGGCAATCGGCGACAAAGGGACGGGGCGTTGCAAACAGAGGGCCTGTTCATGAGCCCTGCGGCAGCCCGTCCAGTAGAGCAAACGCAACACTCGATAGTCCTGCAGTCAGCCGCTTAAGTCCCACCAGGGTCTAGATTCCGGGATATTGACGCTTTGCGTCTGGATGAGATTTTGCTGAGATAGGTCTGCCTCGTTCGGCTCCCTGGAAACCGCCGGAGCTCAAATGAATTGGGGGGAATAACTGTCCTCCTCGATTGGATTTGCTTACAAAAATCCAATTGGCATTGTCCGGAGGGAGGGGTTATTGCAGCCCTTGCACGTGAACAGTCCCGGCCGTCACGGAATACTGACAAACAGCACAGCTTCTGTGAAGGAAGTGAAAGGTCAATATAGCTAAGGGGCGACAAGGACTCGGCTATATGAGCCAGTTTGGTGTAGTGGTTAAGTACGCGATTCTAATCTGGGTGAACCGGGTTTGATTCTCCACTCCTCCACTTGCACCTGCTGATGTGACCTTGGGTCAGTCACAAGCTCTGGCACAGCTGTTTGGTGTAGCTGTTTGGTGTAGTGGTTAAGTGCGCGGACTCTTATCTGGGAGAACCGGGTTTGATTCCCCACTCCTCCACTTGCACCTGCTGATGTGACCTTGGGTCACTCACAAGCTCTGGCACAGCTGTTCTCTCAAGGACAGTTTGTGTTAGAGTTCTCTCAGCCCCACCTACCTCACAGGGTGTCTGTTGTGAGGAGGGGAAGGGAAAGGAGTTTGTAAGCCACTCTGAGACGCCTTTGGGCAGTGAAGGGCGGGGTATAAATCCAATCTCTTCTTCTTCTTCTTCTTCTTCTTCTTCTTCTTCTTCTTCTTCTTCTTCTTCTTCTTCTTCTCTCAAGGACAGTTTCTGTCAGAAGTTCTCTCAGTTCCACCTACCTCACAGGGTGTCTGTTGTGGGGAGGGGAAGGGAAAGGAGTTTGTAAGCTGCTCTGGGACTCCCTTGGGTAGTGAAGGGCAGGGTATAAATCCAATCTCTTCTTCTTCTTCTTCTATCTCACAGGGTGTCTGTTGTGGGGAGGGGAAGGGAAAGGAGTTTGTAAGCCGCTCTGAGACTCCCTTGGGTAGTGAAGGGCAGGGTATTAATCCAATCTCCTCCTCCTCCTCCTCCTCCTCCTCCTCCTCCTCCTCCTCCTCCTCCTCCTTCTTCTTCTTCTTCTTCTTCTTCTTCTTCTTCTTCTTCTTCTTCTTCTTCTTCTTCTTCTTCTTCTTTTGGCAATAGGAGGGAGGGGTGCCAGCTCTGGGTTGGGGAATTCCTGGAGATTTGGGGGTCGGAGCTTGGGGGAAGGGAGGTTTCAGGAAAGGGAGGAACTTCAGCAGAATATAATACACAGAATCCGTCCTCCAAAGCAGCCATTTTCTTCCGGGGAAACTGATCTGGCAGGTGGGGTTTAGCCTGGGAAAGAGAAGGCTTAGAGGGGACATGACTGCAGTCTTCAAATATCTGAAGGGCTGTCATGTAGAAGATGGAGCGGATCTATTCTCTCTTGCTCCAGATTGCAAGACTAGATCGAATGGGTGGAAAGTACAAGGGAGTCGTTACTGGCTAAATATCAGGGGAAACTTCCTAACTGTAAGAGCAGTGGGACAGACTGCCACGGGAGGTGGTGGATGCTCCTTTGCTGGACATTTTCAAGCCGAGGCTGGATGACCATCTTTTGGGTATGCCGTAGAGCTATCTTTCGGCTACGCTCCTGCAGAGTGCAGGGGGTTGGACTAGATGACCTGCAAGGTCCCTTCCAACGTTCTATGATTCTATGATCTCTGTCGACTGAAGGCCTGTAGTGGTTCTGGGTGGCCGACAACCCTAATTCTAAAAGAAAGATACCCACAGTGTGTGCATGTGTGTGGGGGGAGGAGGTATTACGAACAGTGGCAAAAATGAAAGCACCACAGCTCAGTTTTCAGTGGGGAGGTCCCTCTCACCTTTCTGACTTTGGTCGCGCGAAGCCTGAAACGACTGATAATTGTCCTCCTCTCCCTGTGCAAAACAGTCTTCCCCAGCGCCCAGAGCCCGGGAGGGGGAGAGACGCAAGCACAAAACCTCCATCGCAGTCTCGTGGGGAGGGGAGGGGTGTGCAAGCACGCCCACTGAGAAATCGCCAGCACAAAGGCCGTCTGTTCGAAACCCAGCCTGGCCGAGCTTGCGGGGCCATGCACCCGTTGTGTTCCTCGCTGCCAGCGACACATTCCAGTCCCAGCACAGGGCCACGGGGATCATGCGCATTTCCAAATGTGGCGTCGGTGACCGCACTGAGCACTGAGACATCTGAACCAGCCGCCCTGTGATTTTCCAAAGGAACGACACGGGTGGCAGAGTCTAAAGTGCCCAGCTGCACAGATTGCCCCCCGCCAACTGATTTCATTTGATTTATTTAACTGCAATGTCGCCTTCCCTACAAATGAGCTCAGGGCGGGTGACAACACAGAAGGAAATAATACCAACTTTAAAATATGAAAGGTAAAGGTAAAGGTTCTCCCTTGCTCGAAAGCCAGTCGAATCTGACTCTAGGGGCGCAGTGCTCGTCTCAGTTTCCAAGCCGAAGAGCCAGCGCTGTCCGAAGACGTTTCTGTGGTCATGTGGCCAGCATGACTAGGACGCCGAGGCGCACGGAATGCTGTTACCTTCCCACCGAAGCGGTACCTATTTATCGACTTGCAATTTCTTGCTTTTCGAACTGTGAGGTTGGCAGGAGCTGGGGCCAGAGATGGGAGGCTCACTCCGTCATGCGGCACTCGGGTCTCGAACTGCTGAACTACCGACCTCCCAGTCTGCAGTTCAGCGTCTGAACCTCTGAGCCACCGCAGCCCCATAAAGTATGAAAACATCATACTAAAACCATAAAACACAGTACAAGATGGTGTTCTTAAAAAAAAAAATCCTAATATCCTGGTACTGGGCGATGGAAAGGATGTACGGCCTGAACTACGGGTTCCCATGGTGGAAGCAGTGTTCCCTCTAAGTTGAGTCAGTGTGAGCTAGCTCACAGTTTGTTGGCCTCCAGCGCACACATTTTTTGTCTCCGCTCAGGAAGGACGGCTCCAGAGCAAACGAACTTATGCAGTAGCCAAATTGCTCGCTCATGACTTTAATGCCAGTCGCTCACAAAGTAGAATCGTTGCTCACAGGACTCCACAGCTTAGCGGGAGCGCTGGTTGTTAAACACGGCTCAATCCAGCATAGGAGCAGCTTAACCCCCAATATGAGAAGGAGAGGCCCAGTCTTATGAGATGTCACTCAGTTAGAAGCCTGGTGGAAGAGCTCTGTTTTGCAGACCCTACCGAACTGAAAAGATCTCTCAGGGCCCTGATTGCTATTGGGAACTCATTCCACAGGGTCGGGGCCACAGTGGAGAATGTCCTGTCCCTGGTTGGGGCTAGACAGACATCTTTGGGGCCGAGGACCACCAGTGGATGTTTGTCAGTCCAGCACAAAGCCCTTCGGGGGTACAGGCTCTCCGTCCCCGACTTCCTGAATTATTCAAGAAGGCTTTTCTATGCCGGCAACAGACTCGGCGCTGTCCGAAACATCTCGCAACGTTATTTAGAGAAATTATTAAGGCCTGCGGTCTATACTGCTTCGAACAGCTTGCTGGAACTGGGATCCTACTATGGGAGCTGGCGTCATTTAACGTGTCACGCTAATACTTATGCCTTGCTTGGGTTCTGTTTTTAGACTGCCGGTCGGTTCTACAACCCTAAGCCTATTGCCCTGTTTATTGAACGTTCCCATCCAGCAGTCGTAGTGACTCACCCGGTGTAATCCAGCTTGAGTCTAAGTGAGAAAAACAGACTATAAATAACATAAAGGAATAATCAAGATGGCTCGCCGTCAATACTCCCTCTATGCAATGGAGTCTTGTGAGCAAAATCATAGAATCGTAGAGTTGGGAGGGGCCATATAGACCTGCCCCTATATAGACCAAACCCCCTGCCCGATGCAGGACCAGCCAAAAGCATCTCTGACAAATATCCGCCCAGCCTCTTCTCGAAAGCTGCCGGTGAAGGGGAGCTCAACACCTCCCTAGGCAGCTGATCCGACCTTTGAACCACTCTGACCGTGAAAAAGTGTTTCCTAATATCCAGCCGATACCTTCCTGCGTGCAATTTAAGAACACAAGAACATAAGAGAAGCCAATGTTGAATCAGGCCAATGGCCCATCTAGTCCAACACCCTGTCACACAGCGGCCAAAATATACCAGGTGCCATCAGGAGGTCCAGCAGTGGGGCCAGGACACTAGAAGCCCTCCCACTGCTGCCCCCTCCAGCACCAAGAATAGAGTGCATCACCTGCCCCAGACTGAGAGTTCCCATCTATACCCCGTGGCTAATAGCCACTGATGGACTTCTGCTCCATATGTTTATCCAATTCCCTCTTGAAACTGTCCATGCTTGTAGCTGCCACCACCTCCTGTGGCAGTGAATTCCAGGTGTTAATCACTCTTTGGGTGACGAAGTATTTCCTTTTATCTGTTCTAACCCGACTGCTCAGCAATTTCATGGCGTGCCCACGAGTTCTTGTATTGTGGGAAAGGGAGAAAAGGACTTCTTTCTCAACCTGCTGAATCCCATGCATAATCTTATAAACCTCGATCATGTCACCCCTCAGCTGTTGTTTCTCCAGGCTAAAGAGCCCCAAGCGTTTTAACCTTTCTTCATAGGGAAGGTGTTCCAACCCTTTTATCATCCTAGTTGCCCTTCTCTGCACTTTTTCCAATGCTATAATATCCTTTTTGAGGTGTGGCGACCAGAACTGTACACAGTATTCCAAATGAGGTCGCACCAATGATTTATACAGGGGCATGATGATACTGGCTGATTTGTTTTCAATTCCCTTCCTAATAATCCCCAGCATAGCGTTGGCCTTCTTTATTGCAGCTACACACTGTCTAGACATTTTCATTGAGTTATCCACTACGACTCCAAGATCTCTCTCTTGGTCCGTGTCTGCCAGTTCAATTTAAACCCGTTGCTTTGGGTCCTCTCCTCTGCTGCCAGCCGGAACAGCTCCTTGCCCTCCTCCCAAGGACAGCCTTCCAAATATTTAAAGAGAGCAATCATGTCCCCCCTCAACCTCCTCTTCTCCAAACTCAACATTCCCAGGGACTTTATTAACCTTTCCTCGCAGGGCTCCGTCTCCAGTTCTGCCGTGTGAGCTACCAGCACTGAAGTTGTGAGCGAGCAGTTTGGCTCCTGCATCCATTAGTTTGCGCTGGAGCCATCCCTTTCTGAGCTAAGACAAAAATGTGTGAGCCGGGGGCTGAAGAACTGTGAGCTAGCTCACACTGAGTCAGCTTAGAGGGAACACTGGTCGCCGGGTGAGTCTGTCCAAGTAAGCAGCAGAAAAGAGCCAGAGCCCCGGAGCCACCTTCAAGACTGACAACATTTGTGGCCGGGGAGGAGTTTTCGGGAGTCATGGCTCACTTCTTCAGAAGTCACTGCCACAAATTGTGTTAGTCTTTCAGGTGGCTCAAGTGGTTAAGACGCTGAACTGCAGGCTGTGGAAGGTCAGTAGTTCAGCAGTTTGAGACCCGAGAGTGCCGCAAGACGGAGTGAGCTCCCGTCTCTAGTTCCAGCTCCTGCCAACCTAGCCGTTCGAAAGCAAGAAATTGCAAGTAGATAAATAGGTCCCACTTCGGTGGGAAGGTAACAGCGTTCCGTGCGCCTTGGTGTTTAGTCATGCTGGCCACATGACCGCGGAAACGTCTTCGGACAGCGCTGGCTCTTCGGCTTTGAAACGGAGATGAGCACCGCAACCCTAGAGTCGGATTCGACTGGCTTTCGAGCAAGGGAACTTTTACCTTTACCTTCAGGTGCTACTGTATTCGTGCTCTTTGTTTTAGCGCTATAAAGGAATAGTAAATAAATCTCTGCTCGGCGGCTGGAGGCTAAAGCCGTTACCGTAAGAGGCCCCGTTTCTGTAGGGGGGCCCAAACCTCTTCATGTATCTCCTTTACTATTTTATGATGTACTCTGCATCAGGGGTTCTCACCCCGGTGCCCGTGGGCACCGCCGGCTCCTCTTCTGGTGTCAAATAAAGTGTTCTTCGAAAGCTGGCGGGGCTTTTCCCCAGAAAGGCTTCTAAATGGCTGTGCAGGTTTTTTTAAAACGTCGCTTTGGCGGCAGCTGCCACCACAAGGATCTTCACGGTGTGACTGAAAGCAGCAGAAGAAAAAGAATTTGGTTTTATATGCCACTTGTCTCTACCTTAAGGAATCTCAAAGTGCCGTGTAGTCACCTTTCCCTTCCTCTCCCCACAACAGGCACCCTGTGAGGTAGGTGGGGCTGAGAGAGTCCTAAAAGAACTGGGACGGGCCCAAGGTCACCCAGAAGCAGACCTATAGCTACATTGGGGCTTTTGGGGGCCCCACCCCCTTTCTTAAAGACTCAGCCCCACAAGAATTCCTCCTCTAAAGGCTTTTTTCAATCATTTTCAAACATTTTTTAAAAGGCATTTGCTCCTTTAAGCAGAGTGGGGTGCTGTAGTTGATTAATTCCCGCACTGTGCAAGGGGGTTGGAGTAGGTGACCACTAGGATCCCTTCTAACTCTGTGTCAAGAAACTGGTCTCCTTGAAGAGAGATTTTCTGCCTAAGTGCTAGCTTTCTTGACTATAGAAGGCGTCACCCCACCCCCACCTGCTGGCTTGTGATCAGAACTGTTGCTTCGGCTGGGAGAAGTGATTAACTTGCAGCCGCTGAGAACTGTTGTCTAAAGTGGATGACAGCTTGCAGTTTAGACATCTGTCCTGGGAACAGCTTTCTATTGGCAAAATGGCTTTTCTTTCTGCACTGAGAACGTCAGCCCCGCCAGAAAAGAAATTGCCCAACAAGCCACAAAATCCTGGCTATGGGCCTGCCCAGTAGGCTTCTGGTAGAGGTGGAGGAATGAAACCCCATTCTCCAGATTAGAGTCTGCTGCTTTTAACCGCTACACCACGCTGGGTCTCCAATTTGGCACCAAATGATGTCGGAATTCCAAAGGTGCTCACAGGGTCAAAAAAGGTTTGTTGTTGGGGGAGGGGGTTGCTGTCAAAGCACAGCTGCCTTATGACAACCCCTTTGGTTTTTCAAGACAAGAGACATTCAGAGGTGGTCGGGCCATCGCCTGCCTCTGTGTACCGACCCTGGACTTCCTTGGTGGTCTCCCATCCAGGACCGACCCTGCTTAGCTTCCGAGATCTGATTAGACCAGGCCAGCTGGTACTATCCGGGTTGAAAAGGTTGGGGAACCCTAATGTATATCAGCAGGGCTATTTTGGGGCAGGAATGCACAGGAGCGGAGTTCCGGCTGGCTCCCGAGTTGGCCACGCCCAGCAGGAACTCATTAGCATAACAGGCCACACCCAACAGCAGAAACTCATTAGGATTGGCTACAGTAGGGGTGTGTGGCCTAACATGCAAAGGAGCTCCTGCTACAAAAAAAGCCCTGGGTTTTGACCACAAAGAAGGTAAACAGAATAAGAAGCAAAAGGTGGGTGTGGCTGGATGACCACACTTCTGGCAACATGGAGGTGTGGCCTAATATGTTAATGAGCTATGCTGCCAGGGGTGTGGCCTAATATGTAAATGAGTTCCTGCTGGGCTTTTTCTACAAATATAGCCCTATATATCAGGGCTCTTTTTGTAGCAGGAACTCCTTTGCATATTAGGCGACACATCCCCTAATGTATGCAATCTTCCAAGAGCTTATAGTAGCCCCTGGAAGAAGAGCTCTGTAAGCTCTTGGAGGATTGGCTACATTAGGGGTTTGTGTCGCCTAATATGAAAAGGAGTTTTACATATCATGTAAAAACAGGATTCCAACTCCAGGTTGGAAAACACTTGGATATTTGGGGGGTGGAGTCTGAAGGAGGTGGGAGGCGGGGGAGGGAAGGACTTTGGTGTAGAGGTTTGGCGTAGTGGCCAGTTTGGTGTAGAGGTTAAGTGCTCAGACTCTAATCTGGGAGAACCGGGTTTGATTCCTCACTCCTCATGCAGCTGCTGGATGACCTGAGGTCAGTCACAAATTCTCTCAGAGCTGTTCTCTCAAGGGCTCTCTCCGCTCCACCTACCTCACAGGGTGTCTGTTGTGGGGAGGGGGAAGGGAAAGGAGATTGTAAGCCGCTCTGAGACTCTGTGTGAAGGGCGGGGTATAAATCCAATCTCCTCCTCCTCCTCCTCCTCCTCCTCTTCTTCTTCTTCTTCTTCTTCTTCTTCTTCTTCTTCTTCTTCTTCTTCCTCTCCTTCTTCTCCTCCTTCTTCTCCTTCTTCTTCTTCTTCTTCTTCTTCTTCTTCTTCTTCTTCTTCTTCTTCTTCTTCTTCTTCTTCTTCTTCTTCTTCTTCTTCTTCTTCTTCTTCTTCTTCTTCTTCTTCTTCTTCTCCTTCTCCTTCTCCTTCTCCTTCTCCTTCTCCTTCTTCTTCTTCTTCTTCTTCTTCTTTAATAGGGAGAGCCAGTTTGGTATGGTGGTTAAGTGTGTGGACTCTAATCTGGGAGAACCGGGTTTGATTCCCCATTCTTCCACTTGCACAGGCAGTGGCAAGCCCCGCCCCCAGCTCCCAGCTCGAGCACAAAGCAGCACGTGTAGCATTCCTCTTGGGCCCAGATAGGCTACTCTGGGACTGGAATGACAGCCCCCAGAGTGGAAAGACAGTCCCTAGGGGTGGAGCCTGAGCGGTGGGTGTTGCCTTCCAACACACTTCCAGTGATGTCAGGGGGTGTGGCATATGCAAATAAATTATGCTAATGTTACACTAATGAGCTCCTGCACCTCTTTTTCTACGAAATGACCCCTGTACAGGACAAGCCTGGTTTATAGAGGGCTGTAGGCCTGAGGTAGTAACAGTTAAAGTGAAGTAGTTAGCCGCGTTAGGTTTGATTATTTTTCCTTTAAGCACTGTTATACCTTTTTAAAGCGCCTTGCCTTATGTGCCTTGCCCCAGTATTGTTTTTAACAAACCATTGTTTTATCCTCTGCCTGGTCATCACGCCTGTGTTTTCTCGGCTGTAAAAGGGGCATTTTTGGTTGGGCTTGAGAGGGTACCCTGGGCCTTCTCAAGGGACCGTACGTCCAGGGTGGTGGCAGCAGAAGGCGGCGACCTGCTGGGATCATGACAGGAAGGGAAAGGGAAGGAGATTGTAAGCCGCTCTGAGACTCCTTCGGGTAGTGAAGGGCGGGGTATAAATCCAATCTCTTCTTCTTCTTCTACCTCACAGGTTTCTGTTGTGGGGCGGGGAAGGGGAAGGGGAAGGGGAAGGAGTTTGTAAGCCGCTCTGAGACTCCTTCGGGTAGTGAAGGGTGGGGTATAAATCCAATCTCTTCTTCTTCTTCTACCTCACAGGTTTCTGTTGTGGGGAGGGGAAGGGGAAGGGGAAGGGGAAGGGGAAGGAGTTTGTAAGCCGCTCTGAGACTCCTTTGGGTAGTGAAGGGCAGGGGATAAATCCAATCTCTTCTTCTTCTTCTACCTCACAGGTTTCTGTTGTGGGGAGGGGAAGGGGAAGGGGAAGGAGTTTGTAAGCCGCTCTGAGACTCCTTCGGGTAGTGAAGGGCGGGGTATAAATCCAATCTCTTCTTCTTCTTCTTCTACCTTACAGGGTGTCTGTTGTGGGGAGGGGAAGGGGAAGGAGATTGTAAGCCGCTCTGAGACTCCTTTGGGTAGTGAAGGGCAGGGTATAAATCCAATCTCTTCTTCTTCTCCTTCCAAAGCAGCCAATTTATGCAGGAGAAGTGGAATGTATGTTTTAAATAAATTAGAAGCAATTTACGTAGTCTGGAGCTGAGTTGTAATTCTGGGAGCTCGCCAACCTTCACCTGGAGATTGGCAACCCTGCAATCATGGCTCAGCTCTGCCTCTAACGGAGCATCTTTAGCAGGGCTTCCTGGAGCGTTTCATAGTAAGGTGAAAATCCAGGCATTTCTCTGTTCTGGCAGCATCATCTAGAAGAAGCGGACCGGGCGCTTGGCTTGAGCGTCTCGCTTCCTGGCACTGCCGGCCTTGTTTGAATTTCGCCGGGTCTCCCGGGCATCTCTGGGACGGTTGCCAGAACCCGGGCCGTTTGTTTTCTTGCGGCTGCAGCAGGAGCCGTGGAGGCGGCGGGCGATTCCCCGAGGTCCGAATTATTCCGCCGGCTGCTTGCGTTGCAAACTGTGGCCTGAAATACTCAGCCTTTGGCTGCCTGGGCAGAGGCCGGTTCTGCACGTGACCATTCTGTGGGTAGCTCCAAACAAAGTCACTCACGGCCTGATCGCAGGCGGGGGGGGGGCTCGGAAAGGATGTCGGCACCCCACTGTCTAGGGTGGCCAGCTCTGGGTCGGGAAATAACTGGAGATTTGGGGGGTGGACCCTGGAGAGGGTGGGGTTTGGGGAGGGGAGGGAACTCCCCTGTAGACCCCACCCTCCAGAGCAGCCATTTTCTCCAGGGGAACTGATCTCAGAGCCAGTTTGGTGTCGTGGTGAAGTGCGCGGACTCTAATCTGGGAGAACCGGGATTGCTTCCCCACTCCTCCACATGCAGCCAGCTGGGTGACCTTGGGTCAGTCACAAGTTCTCTCAGAGCGCTTCTCTCAAGGGCAGTTTCTGTCAGAGAAAGGAGATAGTAAGCCCATCTGTGACTCCTTTGGGTAGTGAAGGGCAGGGTATAAATCCAATCTCGTCTCCTTCTTCTACCTCACAGGATGTCTGTTGTGGGAAGGAAAGGAGTTTGTAAGCCGCTCTGAGACTCCTTTGGGTAGTGAAGGGTGGGGTATAAATCCAATCTCTTCTTCTTCTTCTTCTTCTTCTTCTTCTTCTACCACACAGGGTGTCTGTTGTGGGGAGGGGAAGGGAAAGGAGTTTGTAAGCCGCTCTGAGAATCCTTTGGGTAGTGAAGGGAGGGGTATAAATCCAATCTCCTCCTCCTCCTCCTCCTCCTCCTCCTCTTCTTCTTCTTCTACCTCACGGGGTGTCTGTTGTGGGGAGGGGAAGGTAAAGGAGTTGGTAAGCTGCTCTGAGACTCCTTTGGGTAGTGAAGGGTGGGGTATAAATCCAATCTCTTCTTCTTCTTCTCTTGGTCATCTGGAGATCAACTGTAATAGCCAGAGATCTCCAGGTGCCGCCTGGAGATTGGCAACCCTACCACCATTGTGACCATGTGAGCAAAATGACATGTGTGGGTAGGGATGCCAGCCTCCAGGTGGGGCCTGGAGATCCCCCGGAATTACAAATGCCCTTTAGACTACAGAGATCAGTTGCCCTGGAGACAAATGGCAGCTCTGGAGGGTGAGCTCAATGGCTGAGTTCCCATCCCCAAACCGTCGAGCCTCCAAGAATTTCCCAACACGGAGTTGGCAATTATGTGCTGCAAGTTGGTTGCCCTTGATCAAGGTGCAAGCTTTTAAGGCTATGTGGAGGCAGGCTGTTGGCTACTGGAGAGACAGTTTGGTATAGTGGTTAAGTGTGTGGACTCTAATCTGGGAGAACCGGGTTTGATTCCCCACTCTTCCACTTGAAGCTGCTGGATGACCTTGGGCAAGCCATAGTTCTGTCAGAGCTGTTCTTTAAAAAGAGCAGTTTCTGTCAGACCTCTCTCAGCCCCACCTACCTCACAGGGTGTCTTTTGTGGGGAGGGGAAGGGAAAGGAGTTTGTAAACCGCTCTGAGACTCCAAGTGAAGGGCGGGATATAAATCCAATCTCTTCTCCTTCTTCTATATTTACTAGGCTGCTTACAAACACATCTCATGTCCCCGCTGCTGTTCAAGGCAACATTTGGTGGGGTGGGTATGCACCATCTGTGGCAGTCTCTCTCAGTTCAGTGCTTTAACATTTCTCCTTATAAATATTTATCTTTTGGTTTCGCAAGATTCCATGCGCTCCCATTGGCTGTAAAATGCCCTCCCTCAGCCATTGGCCCATCAGCCGCCACTCAAGAGTACTCGCGTGCCATTGGCCGGGTGCTGGGTCTGCTCCTCTTCCCTACCCACTCCCCTGGCAGACAGCTCTCTCTCCTGAGAAAGACAGTTCTCTTGACTCCTGTGAGGGACTGTCCCCTCAGTGGCTGTTGGTAGGCAGCCAAGCTTGGTTCTGTGAGTAAAAAAACAAAGGACTTTCAGCATAACCCCCTCCCCTGTCCATAAGCCCCTCCCCAACAGCCACTTTCCTGTCAGAATAAATGGAAAAAGGCTCTTTTTCCTGCTTAGCTTCAGCATGGCTGGCTGGCTAACGAGGTGAGCCAGCGACCATCAGACCATTTTCTTCAACTCCCCGCTGTGTGGCTGACTTTCCCCTAGGGCTGCCAATCTCCAGGTGGGACCTGGAGATCTCCCACTGTTACAATTGACCTCCAGATGACAGAGATCAGTTCCCTGGGAGAAAATGGTTGCTTTGGAGAGTAGACTCTATGGCATTATACCCTGCCGAGTCCTTCCACACACACCCCAAATGCTGCCCTCCACAGGATCCACCCCCAAATCTCCAGGTATTTCCCTAATCAGAGTTGGCACCTGTACTTTCTCCTCTGTCAGTAAAAGGCCCTTTCCACACCTATATTGGCCTTAGGGAGAAAACTCATTGGGCCCAGTCCTGATCAGGTTGCCAACTCCAGGTGGGCAATTCCTGGCGATTTGAGGGATGGAGCCTGGAGAGGGTGAGGTTTGAGGAGGAGTGGCACCTCAGACAGGTACGATGCCATAGACTCCACCCTCCAATCCAGCCATTTTCTGATGGGGAACCATTGTTGCCAATCTCCAGGTGGTGGCTGGAGATCACTCAAAATTACAACTGCTCTGTAGGAGGGATGGGGGAGGAGATGGAAAACTAAAGGTAGGTTGATGGTTGGCTGGGAGGGAGATAGGGTTGTCAACTCCAGGTTGGGAGATTCCTGGAGATTTGAGGGGTCGAACCTGGAGAAGGTGAGTGTTGAGGATGGGTGGGACCTCAGACAGGTACAATGCCATAGACTCCACCCTCCAAACCAGCCACTCCCTCTGGGGAACCATTGTTACCAATCTTGGGGGTGGGCTGGAGATCACTCAAAATTACTACTGCTCTTCAGGTAGCAAAGATCAGTTCCTCTGAAGAAAATGGTGGACTCTGTCATTATACCCTGCTGAGATTGCCACAGCAAATTGTCACTGAGTGCCCAAAGCCGGGGCACTCTCCCAGAGCCTCTTTCTAGAGCCCGTTGTATTTATTTCCACAACGGGCCTTATTCCTAGTAAGAACATAAGACCATAAGAACATACGAGAAGCCAATGTCGGATCAGGCCAATGGCCCACCCAATCCGACACTCTGTGTCACACAGTGCACAAAAATACCAGATGCCATCAGGTGGTCCAGCAGTGGGGCCAGGACACTAGAAGCCCTCCCACCGTTGACCCCACCCCCAAGCACCAAGAATACAGAGCATCACTTGCCCCAGACTGAGAGTTCCTAATGGCTAACAGCCACTGATGGACCTCTGTTCCATATATTTATCCAATTCCCTCTTGAAGCCGTCCATGCTTGTAGCTGCCACCACCCCCTGCAGCAGTGAATTCCACGTGTTCATCACTCTCTGGGTGAAGAAGGACTTCCTTTTATCTGTTCTAGCCTGACTGCTCAGCAATTTCATGGGGTGACCACGCGTTTGCTTTGCTTTCCCCTTTGACCATGAGTGGCAGCCGTTTGAAAAAGGGGAGAAAGAAAGTCAGAGTAGACAATGGGGCCTTGAATAAACCAAGGGTCCAACTCAGAGTTGCCAACCCCCAGGCAGGGCCTGGCGATCTCCCGGTTTTACAATGGATCCCCAGACTACAGAGATTGGCTCCCCTGGAAAATAAATGGCTGCTTTGGAGGGCGGACTGTAAGGCACCATATCCTTGCTGACAACCCTTGTCTCCCCAAATGCCACCTTTCCCAGGTTTCGTCCCTAAAACCTCCAGGTATTTCCCAACCCAGAGTGGGCCACCCTAGACTCAGTAGAAGGCAACTTCGGATAGGTTCTTTGCACACGAGTACGGCTCCCCAGGCCGTGTGGAGCCTCTCGATTTAGATGCTCTTGTTAGAGACAAGGGTCAAATCTGCATTTGTCTTTCCCATCAGTGTCCCAGCCTTCTGACTCCCTCTTCAAAAAAAGCTGTCTACATTTGCTTTCGTTTTCGCACTTCAACAGCGCTAGCATGTCTGCATATGTTTGTCGCCCTCTCGTGGCGGCTCCACTGTCATTGCGCCTCGGCACCACTTTGAATGAATCTTCTCCAAGCGACTCTTCAAACGAGCTTAGAGAAAGGCAGCGTCACAGCAGCACGAAACTGATTTTAAAAACGCAAATGCAGATTCGACCAAAGATTGTCTGAATGAATGAGGCAAAGTCCGGATGAAGGCTGAAAGGTCTTTACTAGTCAAAAGGGAACTCTGTGGACACAGGAGCTCGCCCGTCAGTCCGCTTACAAGCATTATTACAGGCACGCAGTTACATTATTCAAAACCCTTCCCCGAATGCTGCGTCATTTCCTCTCTGTTCACGCGTTGGCTGAGATTACTTGGAGGTACAGCCTCCCCGGTGCGCCTACCGAACTGCCTCTGTTGACAATCTCCCATTACAGTCATTATAGAGATCCTCACCCTTATTGACAAAACTCCTTTTTTGGAAGTTTTGAGAATAGCCTCCACACACACAGTCTGGCAAAACTGACCGCGTTCACCGCAATCGCAAGTTGCTTCCCCTTTCTTGCCCTGTCGCGAAGCGTTGCTAAGCGTTGCATAGCCCCCCTATCCCTCTTTGTAAGCCATCGCTAGTTCCTGTCTCTTTACCGTAGGCAGTTAATTTTTAAGCAGTATCTCTCAATAACACGTCTTAACCAAGATTCACTTTTATTTACCTTCACACTCTAACCTGGGTGGCCCAGCCTGGCCCGATCTTGTCAGATCTTGGAAGTTAAGCAGGGTCGGCCCTGGTTAATACTTGGATGGGAGACCACCGAGGATGTCCCAGGATGCTATGCAGAGGCAGGCAATGGGCAGACCCCCTCTCTGAATGTCTTTTGCCCTGATCTGAATGGCCCAGGCTGTTCCCTATCTCGTCAGATCTCAGAAGCTAAGCAGGGTCGGCCCTGGTTAGTCTTTGGATGGGAGACCACCAAGGAATACCGGGGTTGTTGTGATGCAGAGGCAGATACTGGCAAACCACCTCTGGGTATCTTTCGTCCTGACCTGGATGGCCCAGGCTGGCCTGATCTCGTCAGATCTGGGGAGCTAAGCAGGGTCAGCCCCGGTTAGTACTTGGATGGGAGACCACCAAGGAAGTCTAGGGTTGCTATGCAGAGGCAGGCAATGGCAAATCTCCGTAAGTTGGGGCAGCAACTTGATGACCTTTTCACCACCTCCAGGGTGGTAAGATGATGCCTTAATACTCAGCTTTTCTGGGCTTTCAGAACAGATAAAAGGAAGTCCTTCTTCACCCAAAGAGTGATTGACACATGGAGTTCACTGCCACAGGAGGTGGTGGCAGCTACAAGCTAATGTCACTCCCATGGACGGCTTCAAGAGGGAATTAGATAAGCATATGGAGCAGAGGTCCATTGGTGGTTATTAGCCACAAGGGATAGATAGGGACTCTGGGGCAAGGGATGCTCTGTATTCTTGGTGCTTGGGGGCGGGGCAACGGTGGGAGAGCTTCTAGTCTCCTGGCCCCGCTGGTGGACCTCCTGAGGGCCCCTGGTATTTCTGGCCACTGTGTGACCCAGAGTGTTGGACTGGATGGGCCATTGGCCTAGTCCAACATGGGCTTCTCTTATGTTCTTATATGGAGCAGAGATCCATCAGTGGCTATTAGCCACAAGGTATAGATAAGAACTCTCGGTCTGGGGCAAGTGAATCTCTGTATTCTTGGTGCTGGGGGGGTCAACAGTGGGAGGGCTTCTTGTGTCCTGGCCCCACTGCTGGAGCTCCTGATGGCCCCTGGTATTTCTGGCCACTGTGTGACACAGAGTGTTGGACTGGAAGGGCCATTGGCCTGATCCAACATTGGCTTCTCTTATGTTTTTATGTTCATCTGGCAACCAGTATGCTGGCCTCATTCGCTCCTGGGTCAGATCCGGCAGGGCTCTTCTTACGTAAAGGCGATGGGCATTACAGATCTCCTCTCCGCTTTCCCCGTCTCGACCCATCGCAATTCAAACCAACTCTGCTCAGCCCCCAGCGGTTAACGTTTCATAATTCTCAGTCTGCCGAGCGCCTTCCAGAAGCCTTTGTGGAAAGCTAATTTTCAAGACAGACTTTTTTTCAAAAAAAAATATATAAAATGGTACAAGTGGGATAATAACCCCTTGATTAATTACAAGATTGTTTTAGTCTGACACTGATCCCGAGCAAAGGAAAAGCCGAATTACCAAGGATGTTGAAACTAGTAACTTTAATCAACGCTTTCAGCATCGTTTAATGAACAGTAGGCACCATTAAGCAAAAAGTTTAATTTTTTAAAAAAAGATCACATTAAGCTGACGGCTGGTTTTTTGCTGGGTTTTCCCCCTCCCCCTTTCCTTTCCGAGTAATGGGAAGTTGGGGTTGCCATCTTCCAGGTGAGGGCTGGAGATAACCTGGAATCACAGCTGATCTCCAGAATACACAGTAGGGATGCCAGCCTCCAGGTGTGACCTGGGGATCCCCTGGAATTACAGTTCATCTCCAGAGCACCAGTTTGTTGTACTGGTTAGGAGCACGGACTCTAATCTGGGAGAACCGGGTTTGATTCCCCACTCCTCCACATGCAGCTGCTGGTGTGCCCTTGGGTCAGTCACAAGTTCTCTCAGAGCTGGGGATCCCCTGGAATTACAGCTCATCTCCAGAGAGCCAGTTGGTTGTAGTGGTTAGGAGAGCAGACTCTAATCTGGGAGAACCGGGTTTGATTCCCCACTCCTCGACATGCAGCTGCTGGTGTGACCTTGGGTCAGTCACAAGTTCTCTCAGAGCTGGGGATCCCCTGGAATTACAGCTCGTCTCCAGACTACAGAGATCAGTTCCCTTGGAGTAAACAGCTGCGTTGGAGCGTGGGCTCTTATCGGGGTTTTGTTTTTTTGTTTTTTGGAAAAGGAGGTGCCGGAAATGAAGTTTTCGATCTGTATACTGAAAGCTCGTGAACTTTTAAACATTTTTTAAAAATAATTTTCTCAAAGAGTCATGAGGGCGAGCAACTTTGTTTAAAGAGAGAGAGAGAGAGAGAGAGAGAGAGAGAGAGAGAGAGAGAGAGAGAGAGAGAGAGAGAGAGAGAGAGATTTTCACAATGCTGAATTTGGCACCCGGGTCCCCTTTGTACTTTGCCATAGAAAGGCAGAGCCAGTTTGGAGTAGTGGTTAAGCGCGCGGACTCTAATCTGGGAGAACCGGGTTTGATTCCCCACTCCTCCACTTGCAGCTGCTGGTGTGACCTTGGGTCAGTCACAAGCTCTGGCCCAGCTGTTCTCTCAAGGACAGTTTCTGTCAGAAGTTCTCTCAGCCCCACCGACCTCACAGGGTGCCTGTTGTGGGGAGGGGAAGGGAAAGGAGTTTGTAAGCCGCTCTGGGACGCCTTTGGGCAGTGAAGGGTGGGGTATAAATCCAAACTCTTCTTCTTCTTCTTCTTCTTCTTCTTCTTCTTCTTTCTTATACTGTATTCGACCACAGAACCAGGAAATCCAGAGGTGTAGGGTGGCCAGGTCTGGGTTGGAAAATACCTGGAGACTTTGGGGGAGGAGCCGAGAGAGGGTGGGGTTTAGAGAGGGGAGGGGCCTCAGCATTGTACAGTAAAAGCGGGAGATCCCCAGGCTCCACCTGGAGGTTGGCAACCCTAGTTGTCCACCCCGGGGGCAGCCTTTGTAAGGGCCAAAATGCACAACATAGGTGACATATGTGCCTGATCTGACTCATGGTACACACATGTGTAACCCAGGCACTGGAAATAAGGGCAATTTCCAGGCTGAGGCCCTCCTTTCTTCAAGCCCCCTCCCCACTCACACCCCTTGGCTTAAGCAAAGTAACTATTCGTTACAACAGGGAGAATGCCATTCGGCACACAGAGTATGGCACTTTCCACCTCCAGACTCGGTTCCCTTCGCAAACCAAAGGTCCAGCAGTCCGTGTCCCTGAAGTGTTGTTTTCACGCTGGCCCAGCTGCGGTCCCTCAGAACCAGGACCTCCAGTGGGAAGGAAAGTTCTCAGGGCCTCCCTCCTCACCGTCCGAGAGAATAAGCTAAGGAGAGCCCCGCTGGGATCAGACCGGGGTCCATCTAGTCTGACATCCTGTCTCACACAGTGGCCAACCAGTCCCTCTGGAGGGCCAACAACAGGGCAGAGAGGCCGAGGCCTTCCCCTGAGAAGAACCTCAGAAGAGCCCTGCTGGGTCAGACCAGGGAGGGTCCATCCAGTCCAGCCTCCTGTCTCACACAGGGGCCAGCCAGTTCCTCTGGAGGGCCAACAGCAGGGCAGAGAAGCCGAGGCCTTCCCCTGATAAGAACCTCAGAAGAGCCCTGCTGGATCAGACCAGTGAGGGTCTATCCAGCCCAGCCTCCCATCTCACACAGTGGCCAGCCAGTTCCTCTGGAGGGCCAACAGCAGGGCAGAGAGGCCGAGGCCTTCCCCTGATAAGAACCTCAGAAGAGCCCTGCTGGGTCAGACCAGTGAGGGTCCATCCAGTCCAGCCCCCCGTCTCACACAGTGGCCAGCCATTTCCTCTGGAGGGCCAGAAACAGGGCAGAGAAGCCGAGGCCTTCCCCTGATAAGAACCTCAGAAGAGCCTTGCTGGATCAGACCAGTGAGGGTCCCTCTAGTCTAGCCTCCCGTCTCACACAGGGGCCAGCCAGTTCCTCTGGAGGGCCAACAACAGGACATGGAGGCCAATGTTGCCTCCCGGCTCTGGGATTCAGAGGTTGACTACCTCCACACAGGGAGGTTTCATTTAGTCACTGCAGCTAGTAGCTGGCTAATATACCTCTCCTCCATGAATCTCTCAAATCCCCTTTTAACACCTTCTTGTAAAGCACATTAATCGGGTTGTGTGCTCTGCCAGTCAGCTCCAGGGTCTTGCTCTGAGCCCCCCGTCTCACCCTTTTTGTGTCTCTCTCTGTTTCATCCCCCCAGATATTCAGCCTCCCGAAGGGAAGACACGTGAGTGTTTGATGTGCATCGTGCAGAGAGACGGCTCCAAAACCATGCTCTGTGCGGAGAGTGAGGATGACGCCGTGTAAGTGGTGGGTGACGGGGAAGGGGGATCTTTCCCAGGGCAAGTTTGAGTAGGAGGCTTTTGAGGCTGATACACTGGAATACTCCTTTTGCCTCTGAACACATGCATACGGAGCTGCCTTATCGGTTGCCCCGGAAGGTCGGACCAGAACTGACGGGTTGAAATTAAATCAGAAGAGTTTTCGGCTGAACATGAGGAAGAACTTCCTGACAGTCGGAGTGGTTCCTCATTGGAACAGGCTTCCTTGGGAGGTGGGGGGCTCTCCTTCTTTGGAGGCTTTCAGACAGAGGTCGAATCTGCATTTGTCTTTCCCACCGGTGTCCCAGCCTTCTGACTCCGTCTTCAAAAAAACTGTCAACATTTGCTTTCGTTTTCGCCCTTCAACTGTGTTCGTATAATTTTGCCTGTCCGCATATGTTTATCGCCCTCTCGTGGCGGCTCCATTGTCATTGCGCCTCCGCACCGCTTTAAATGAATCTTCTCCAAACAACTTTCAAACAAGCATAGGGAAAGACGGTGTCACAGCAGCACGAAACTGATTTAAAAATGCAAATGCAGATTCGACCAGAGGCTAGATGACCATCTGACAGCCATGCTGATTCTGTGAATTTAAGCAGATCACGAGAGGGAGGGCAGGAAAGGCTGCCTCAGTGCTTAGTTCCCGTGGCCCTTTGTTACACGCCCAGGGAAATGCTGATCGCCACTTTGGGGTCAGGAAGAAATTTTCCTCCTGGCTGGACTGGCCCAGGAATCCTGGAGGGTTTTGCGTTCCTCTGGACATAGAGGAGGGGTCATTGAGGGAGGTAGCTGTGAATTTCCTTTTTTTTTCAGCTTAGATTTTTAAAATTTGGTTTTAATACTCTATAGGACAGGAAGGGTACAAGGAATGGGATAAGGGGATGGGATGAGGCGTCACGGGAAATTCCATCATGTTTATTTAAAAGCCGTTACAAATTTTCCGTCTTAATTCTTTGTTCCCAGATCTCTTTTGTTTATATAATTACTAGAGCTAATAACACTTAGTCAAATTGCTAATTCCTGATTTCTGTGATTCCTGAAAAAGGTCAGATTTCTTTACAGTTTCAGTTAAGAATGGAGCTGCGGTGGCTCAAGTGCTTAAGACGCTGAACTGCAGGCCGTGGAAAGTCGGTAGTTCAGCAGTTCGAGACCCGGGTGCCGCATGACGGGGTGAGCTCCCGTCTCTAGTTCCAGCTCCTGCCAACCTAGCAGTTCGAAAGCAAGAAATTGCAAGTAGATAAATAGGTACCGCTTCAGTGGGAAGGTAACAGCGTTCCATGCGCCTTGGTGTTTAGTCATGCCGGCCACGTGACCACGGAAACGTCTTTGGACAGCGCCGGCTCTTCGGCTTTGAAATGGAGATGAGCACCGCAACCCTAGAGTCGGATTCGACTGGCTTTCGAGCAAGGGAAGCCTTTACCTTCAGTTAAGAGTTTCTCTAAGTCTATAATAGTTGTATCCATCACTCCTGGTCTGCGAAGTTTCTTCCCACCCAGTGATAGAATGGTATCCAATTGTCTCTCCCATTTTGTTTTTTTCGGGTCTTTTAACAAGTCCGACAATATATCCATTGCTGCTGTTTCAGATTTTTTTTTGTCAAAAGTTCATTCTCCGTTGATACCTCTTAGCTGTGGATTTTTGTGTTGGACAGGGGGCTGGACTAAAGAGCCTTGGGGTCCCTTCCAGTTCTATGTGTCTATGTTATACTGTGTCGGACCACTGGACTATCAAGTGATATTTGCTTTCCAAAATCCCAGGCAAAGCTTTGTTCACGTCACCTGCTACCTGATCCCATAACTGGAGATGCCAGGGATCGATCCGAACGGATGGTCTGAGCCTGGTTCAGAGACATAGCCCTCAGCCAGGATATGTCAGGGTCGCTGGCTCCCGGTTTGGAAACTCCTGGAGATTTGGGCAGGGTGGGATTTGAGGAAAGTAGGGAGGCAGTGCCATGGAATCTGCCCTCCGAAGCAGCCATTGATTGGGCTTTTCTGCATTCTTATTTTACTTGCTTGTAAGCAAGGAATTGCAAGTCGATAAATAGGTACCACTCCAGTGGGAAGGTCACAGCGTTCCGTGCGCCTTGGTGTTTAGTCATGCCGGCCACATGACCACGGAAATGTCTTCGGACAGCCCTGGCTCTTCGGCTTTGAAACGGAGATGAGCACCGCAACCCTAGAGTCGGATTCGACTGGCTTTCGAGCAAGGGATACCTTTACCTTTACCTTTAAGTTCCTTTTTATTGAGGGGGGGGGCTGTTCCACATGTATTTTGCTCCCTCTAGTGGTGAATTCAATATTACACCGCTGTATGTGCAATTTGCCATCGCCACCCGGATCGGCACCAGGCTCAGGAACAGCTCACGAGGTGCAGCTACAAGTAGAAAGCCCCCCAACTCGCCCCTGTGGGTTGCTCGCTTAAGAGATTGACTCCGCTAGGACTTGGCGACCAGGTGGCGTGCAGCTCGCTTACAGAGCAGACGGTTGTCCAGCCCTGAGTTTTATGGCAGATGCTTGGCTGCTCGTGCCGCTTGCTAATTGGAAACAGCAGCAGAGAGTTATTTAGCACCGTGCTCCAGGCCAGCTTTTTCGTGGAAGCAACTAGTCCACCTCGTGACGCTCTCGCATCCACTACGCCTCCCGTTTCTAGACTTTGCTCCTGCTCCAATCTTCCGGCTTTCTGACCCCCAGCTCTGAACGACCCCACTCCTGATTTGTGCTTCGGACTTTCTCTATCGGTTCCCACTCTGCTCCTTTTGGCTTTGGCCCCGGACTGGACTTGGACTCCCCCCCACCCACCTGCACTCCAGCCCATGACAATGCAGCATAAAAACGTGCCATTTAAATCTGCAGGGAGCTATGCCAGACCTAAACCAGTGTAATATTGAATTGACCACTAGAGGGAGGAAAACACTTGCAGAACAGACATCCCCCTCCCCCAAGAACCGGTGTAATATTGAATTGACCACCAGAGGGAGGAAAACACTTACAAAACAGACATCCCCCTCCCCCAAGAACCGGTGTAATATTGAATTGACCACCAGAGGGAGGAAAACACTTACAGAACCGACATCCCCCTCTCCCAAGAACCGGTGTAATATTGAATTGACCACCAGAGGGAGGAAAACACTTGCGGAACAGACACCCCCCTCCCCCAAGAACCGGTGTAATATTGAATTGACCACTAAAGGGAGGAAAACACTTGCAGAACAGACACACCCCTCCCCCAAGAACCGGTGTAATATTGAATTGACCACTAGAGGGAGGAAAACACTTGCAGAACAGACACCCCCCCTCCCCCAAGAACCGGTGTAATATTGAATTGACCACCAGAGGGAGGAAAACACTTGCAGAACACACACACCCCTCCCCCAAGAAACAGGAACTTACAAGCGAGGAAAACGCGAAGGCGGAAAAGCCCATTTTCTCCAGGAGAACTAATCTCTCTCACCTGGAGATCAGCTGTAATTCTGGAAGATCTCCATGCCCCACCTGGAGGGTGGCGACCCTAGAACACGTCCCCAGGGCTAGGCAAGGTACTGTGCTTTGGTTGCCAGGTGTTAACTTTGCCTCATTTAATGCACAAAATATGCACTTTACGCCATAGGCATCCAGCTGTACCCTATAGATGCCACTTGGAAGCATGGGTTGGTGGGCGGTCTTTCTCTCGCTCCCTGCCCCCAGCACAGACCACCTTCCACTGCAGCCAGAAATATTAGTGTCCAGGTTTGGAACGTGCCTAATCTACAGTTTGCAGACACAAGGCTGGCATCAAGAGGTGGAAACGTTTGGAAAGTTGCCAGATCCCTGAAGGGAGCTGCAAAGGGCTCCCTGAAGCTCCGAGGAAGCAGCGCTGAGTGTAAACAAGTCCTGTCCACATCTTTAGATAAACGTATGGAGCAGAAGTCCATCAGTGGCTATACGCCACAGGGTATAGATGGGAATTCTCAGTCTGGGGCAGCTGATGCTCTCTATTCTTGGTGCTGGAGGGGGCAGCAGTGGGAGGGCTTCTAGTGCCCTGGCCCCACTGCTGGACCTCCTGATGGCACCTGGTATTTTTGGCCACTGTGTGACAGAGTGTTGGACTAGATGGGCCATTGGCCTGATTCAACATTGGCTTCTCTTATGTTCTTATGTTCTTTATGTTCTATTCTTTACTCAGGTAGATCTGAAATATATAAAAAGGTGAGAGCTGGTGTGATGCAGCAGTTAGAGGAGGAGGAGGAGGAGGAGGAGGAGGAGGAGGAGGAAGAGGAGATTGGATTTAGACCCCGCCCTTCACTACCCGAAGGAGTCTCAGAGCGGCTTACAATCTCCTTTCCCTTCCCCTCCCCAGACAACAGACACCCTGAGAGGTCGGTGGGGCTGAGGGAGCTCTCTCGAGGACTGCCCTTGAGAGAACAGCTCTGAGAGAACTTGTGACTGACCCAAGGTCACACCAGTAGCTGCATGTGGAGGAGGAGTGGGGAATCAAGCCCGATTCCCCAGGATTAGAATCCATGCTCCTAACCACTACACCAGACTGGCTCTCTAAATGGATTCTGACAGACCCTTGATTTTCTGTTCCTGTGGCTGTACCATCCTGGAGACACAGAGGAGTTGTTGCCAAGAAGGGGGATGCCTGTCTTCTGCTGTGGGCCTGTTCTGTTCTGTTCTGGCTAGCCGAAACTCTCCAAGGTCCCATGGACATATGAACACATGCAGTTGCCTTCTGCTGAATCATACCACTGGTCCATCAAGCTGAGTGTTGTCCACCCAGACTGTGTCTCCAGGTCTCAGGCAGAGAGGTCTTATATATCACCTATTTCCTGGTCCTTTTACCTGGAGATGCCGGGGATTGAACCCCGGGACCTTCTGCATGCCAATCAGATGCTCTGCCACTGAGCCCCTTCTCTGAGTGGTCACTTTCAGCCCTAACACCTGGAGATGCCGGGGATTGAACCTGGGACCTTCTGCATGCCGAGCAGATGCTCAAACACTGAGCCGCGGCCCCTTCTCTGAGTGGTCACTTTCAGCCCTAACACCTGGAGATGCCGGGGATTGAACCTGGGACCTTCTGCATGCCGAGCAGATGCTCAAACACTGAGCCGCGGCCCCTTCTCTGAGTGGTCACTTTCAGCCCTAACACCTGGAGATGCCGGGGATTGAACCTGGGACCTTCTGCATGCCGAGCAGATGCTCAAGCACTGAGCCGCGGCCCCTTCTCTGAGTGGTCACTTTCAACCCTAACACCTGGAGATGCCGGGGGATTGAAGCTGGGACCTTCTGCATGCCGAGCAGATGCTCTACCGCTGAACCACAGTGGGGACTCTGACCCGGTTCTCCCAGATTAGAGGCCGCGCTCCTAACCTGTTTGAGCCTCTGAGCACCTTTTGGAATTCTGACACCGTGTGGTGAGGGCTGCCGCATTTGTGGTGAGGGCTGCCGCAGTTGGCTCGGATCATCTCCCCCCTGAAAGCAAAGAGACACCAGGCAATACCGAGGCACACAAGTATGGCCAGACCAGCTGAGCATAAGCAGTTATGGCCGCTCAGCCACAAAGAACAGGAGATTAAGGTTGCAGGTGTCCAACCGGGTTGTACGAATGGAGTCGCTTCCATTTTCTCCATTTTCTCTAACCAGTGCTCTCTCTAAGCCGCAGAACTGAGCTCTGTGCAACGTTCCCTCCTCTACGCTCTGGAGTCTTGTAAGCAAAGATTCTACTTCATGAGCTCCTGGGCATTAAAGCTGTGAGTGAGCGATTTGGGTACCGCATCAGTTAATTTGCTCTGGAGCCATCCCCTCCAGAGCAAAGACAAACGTGTGTGAGCCGGAGGCTAGAAAACTGAGAGCTAGCTCACACTAAGGGTCCGGTCACACTGCCGTTTTGATCGGGATTCGCTGCTGTTTCCTTGCGCATGTCAGTTTCACGTTCACACGCGCCAATCCGCCTCCCGCCCCGAAGCAGGCTTACTCGCGCAATGCTTCCGGGTTTTCCTGACCCCTGGAGAATGTAGTGTTTTCCTGGCACTTCCACTTTCATTGCGCGGTTTCGCCTATGTGGACAGCCCCTCTCTCGCAAGGATTGCGATTAGGGCCATCTGAACGTTCTTAGGGTTTTTCTTTCTTTTTTTTTTAAAGCTTCCGGTTTGAGCGCTTGAGCAAACATGCGCTTAATAAATCCATTTAAAGTTTAAATACTGGATTTATTAAGCGCATGTTTAGTCAAGCGCTCAAACCAGAAGCTTTAAAAAAAAAAAACCGCACAAAGACGGCCCTGGAGGCGGGAACGAGAGGTGGGGGCTCCAGCAGCCTGGATGGGGCTGGCAAGGAGGATGGCGGAGACGGCGGAGCTTATTTTCGTGGGGCAATGGCGGCAGCGGTGGCGACAGCACACCCCCCCCCCCCAAGTCTCGGCAGGAGCTGCAGCCGCCCGAGCCTCCCCGTGGCCGGCAGGATCGCCTGGAAGGATGGCGCAGCAGCAGGCAAGCGGGTGCTGGGAAAGAGGGGAAAGAGGCCAGCGGCTGCATGTAGACAGCCCAAAGCGAATAAAAATGTTCCCGATTTAAATAAACCAGGAACAAAGCGCATGTCCTTTGCAGTGTGACCAGAGCCTAACTCAGCTTAGAAGGGACACTGGTTGTAACATGACTGGAGCGCTCAGGTTATTTCCGGCTGCCGTGGCCGAGGACCTGAGGCAGATAATTAGAGGCGACTTGAAGGCACTGAGAGGCACCGAAGTTGCGGTCAGGTCACGCCACACTCAGCTAGGTTGGGGGGCCATTCGCTGTGACGGCTGCCACTGGGAAGCAACGCTCCCGAGTACAATCCTATTAGAGAAATCCCCTTCAGAGGAGCTACTGCCTTGTCAACTCTTCCGTGGCGGTTGCCAGATGCGTCACCAGGGAGTGGACACGTCACCGGGCATTGCGTGCCTACAACGAGCAGCTGCAAAGGATCCGGAACCGGCTCGTTCTGCATTTAGCGTGGGGGAACTCTATGGGGCAGATGTGTGTGTCGTTCAGGCCACTTCTACTTTTGACCTTTTCTCTCCCACCTGCTGAAACATCTTCAAGTCCTCGAAGGGCTGCCCTGTAGAGGACGGTGTGGAGTTGTTTTCTGTGGCCCCAGGAGGTCAGAGCAGAACCAACGGGTTGAAATTAAATCCGAAGAGTTTTCGGCTAAACGAACCTCCTGACAGTCGGAGCGGTTCCTCAATGGAACGGGCTTCCTCGGGTCTCCCACCTGCTGAAACATCTTCAAGTCCTCGAAGGGCTGCCCTATAGAGGACGGTGCGGAGTTGTTTTCTGTGGCCACAGGAGGTCAGAGCAGAACCAACGGGTTGAAATGAAATCCGAAGAGTTTTCGGCTAAACGAACCTCCTGACAGTCAGAGCGGTTCCTCAGTGGAACGGGCTTCCTCGGCTCTCCTTCTCGGGAGGTTTTCAAGACAGAGGCTCGATGGCCATTTGACAGCAATGCTGATTCTGTGAGCTGAGGCAGATTACGAGAAGGAGGGGCAGGGAAGGTGGCATCAGTGCTTAGTCCTCGTGGCCCTTTCTTCCACACCCAGAGCGATGCTGATCGCCGCTTTGGGGTCAGGAAGCAATTTTTCTCCAGGCCAGTTTGGCTGGAGGTCCTGGAAATTTTTTGTCATCTTCTGGGCATGGAGCAGGGGTCACTGGGTGTGAGTGGGGGGGGGAGGTATTTGTGAATTTCTTATGGTTTCTTCGGTATCAGACGAAGGGAGCTTTGACTCTCAGAAGCTTCTATCCCCAAAATATTGCTGGTCTATATGGTACCACTGGACTTGAATCTTTGGTATCATTTCTCACTTTTGCAGTTCAGCCAATGGGCAAGCAGCGCACGCCGGTTCTTGGGCTTGAACTGAGGGGCTGTTCACTTGTCATATAAGACTTAGGAAGGGGCCGTGGCTCAGTGGAAGAGCCTCTGCCTGGCATGCAGAAGGTCCCAGGTTCAATCCCTGGCATCTCCAGTTAAAATGGCCAAACAGTAGATGATGTGAAAGTTCTCTGCCTGAAACCCTGGAGAGTCGCTGCCAGTCTGTGTAGATGAGACAGACAGCGATTGACCAATGGTCTGATTCAGTATAAGCAGCTTCATAAGAACATAAGAACATAAGAGAAGCCAATGTTGAATCAGGCCAATGGCCCATCTAGTCCAACACTCTGTCACACAGCGGCCAAAATATACCAGGTGCCATCAGGAGGTCCAGCAGTGGGGCCAGGGCACCAGGAGCCCTCCCACTGCTGCCCCCTCCAGCACCAAGAATAGAGTGCATCACCTGCCCCAGATTGAGAGTTCCCATCTATATCCTGTGGCTAATAGCCACTGGTGGACTTCTGTTCCATATGTTTATCTAATTTCCTCTTGAAACTGTCCATGCTTGCAGCTGCCACGACCTCCTGTGGCAGTGAATTCCACATGTTAATCACTCTTTGGGTGAAGAAGGACTTCCTTTTATCTGTTCTAACCTGACTGCTCAGCAATTTCATAGAGTGCCCACGAGTTCTTGTATTGTGAGAAAGGGAGAAAAGGACTTCTTTCTCAACCTGCTCAATCCCATTCATAATCTTATAAACCTCGATCCTGTCACCCCTCAGCCGTCGTTTCTCCAAGCTGAAGAGCCCCAAGCGTTTTAACCTTTCTTCATAGGGAAGGTGTTCCAACTCTTTTATCATTCTAGTTGCCCTTCTCTGCACTTTTTCCAATGCTATCATATCCTTTTTGAGATGTGGTGACCAGAACTGTACACAGTATTCCAAATGAAATGTTATGAAGGAGGTGTGGGGTTTTGACCTTAATGTGGGGACTGAGGTTAGACATTTGCAGGGGGAATCGGGGACAGGAGATGAGAATGCCTGTAGGGGAGGGGCCGTGGCTCAGTGGTAGAGCCTCTGCTTGGCATGCAGAAGGTCCCAGGTTCAATCCCTGGTATCTCCAGGTGTCAGGGCTGAAAGTGACCACTCAGAAGGGGCCGCGGTTCAGCATTTGAGCATCTGATTGGCATGCAGAAGGTCCTGGGTTCAATCTCCAGCACCTTCAGTTAAAAGGAAAAGGAAATAGGTGGTGTGAAAGACCTCTCTGCCTGAGACCCTGGAGACACAGTCTGGGTGGACAACACTGAGCTTGGTGGACCAGTGGTCTGATTCAGTAGAAGGCAACTGCATGTGTTCATGTGTCCATGTGACCTTGGAGAGTTTCGGCTAGCCAGAACATACAGGCCCGGGCTCTACAGGCCCATGGCAGAAGGCAGGCATCCCCATTCATGGCAACATCTCTTCTCTGTGTCCAGGATGGTATGGCCACAGGAACAGGAAATCAGGGGTCTGTCAGAACACATTTAGAGAGCCAGTTTGGTGCAGTGGTTAGGAGCGTGGACTCTAATCTGGGAGAACTGGGTTTGGTTTCCCCACTCCTCCACATGCAGCTGCTGGTGTGACCCTGGGCCAGTCACAAGTTCTCTCAGAGCTGTTCTCTCAAGAGCAGTCCTCAAGAGAGCTCTCTCAGCCCCACCAACCTCTCAGGGTGTCTGCTGTCTGGGGAGGGGAAGGGAAAGGAGATTGTAAGCCGCTCTGAGACTCCTTTGGGTGGTGGAGGGCGGGGTACAAATCCAATCTCCTCCCCCTCTTCTTCTTCCTCCTTCTTCCTCCTCTTCCTGAAGGATTATTTGGGTTAGCAGAGTGCTCAAGGCACATAGCGCAGCAGAGCCCATCTGGTTACATGAGCTGCCAAGAAATGAAGTTACACACGGAGCCTCTTTATGTTTGCAAAACTAATATGAGCCCTTTATTGCAAGGAACTTCATTCTAGACAGAATCGAGTAGAGATAGGATTCTAATCTAGTCTAACTAGCTAGGATGGATGGAGATGCAGGAAACCACGTCCTGCTGTCATGGGTGCCAAGATAGAGAAGGCTGGCATTGTTTGTGGAGAGAAGGTGTCAGACCGGAAGGAAGGAAGATTCCCTGAAAGTAGCAATTTACACATCAAATGGATAGTATCAGAGACAAAAAGGAAAGATAGAACAGTGTCCTGGCCATTCTATCTCTCTCACTACATAAGAATATAAGAGAAGCCAATGTTGGATCAGGCCAATGGCCCATGCAGTCCAACACCCTGTGTCACACAGTGGCCAAGAATACCAGGGGCCATCAGGAGGTCCAGCAGTGGGGCCAGGACACTCGAAGCCCTCCCACTGTTGACCCCCCTCCGAGCACCAAGAATACAGAGCATCCCTTGCCCCAGAGTCCCTATCTATACCTTGTGGCTCATAGCCACTGATGGACCTCTGCTCCATATGGTTATCTAATTCCCTCTTGAAGCCGTCCATGGGAGTGACATTAGCTACCTTCCAGTCCTCAGGAACGGAGGCAGATTTTAATGAAAGGTTACATATTTTTGTCAGGAGATCCACAAGTTCAAATCTGAGTTCCTTCAGAACTCTCGGATGTATGCTGTCTTAGAGACCCCCTCTGAAGTCCGAGGCCAAGAGACAGCGCAAAGTCCTTCATCTCCAACATTCCCCGGCCTAGCTAAAACACATAAGAAAAGCCAAGAAGAAGCAAAGCCAGTTTGGTGTAGTGGTTAAGTGTGCGGACTCTAATCTGGGAGAACCGGGTTTGATTCCCCACTCCTCCACTTGCACCTGCTGATGTGACCTTGGGTCAGTCACAAGCTCTGGCACAGCTGTCCTTGAAAAAGAGCCGTTTCTGTCAGAGCTCTCTCAGCCCCACCTACCTCACCTTGTGGGGAGGGGAAGGGAAAGGAGTTTGTAAGCTGCTCTGAGACTCCAAGTGAAGGGCAGGGTATAAATCCAATCTCCTCCTCCTCCTCCTCCTCCTCCTCCTCCTCCTCCTCCTCTTCTTCTTCTTCTTCTTCTGTCAGATAGAGCAAAGCACACAAAAGCTTATATCGTGAATAAAACCTCGTTGGTCTTAAAAGGGCCACTGGACTCAAACATGACTACCCACTTGAATCTATCTTGTGTCAGTCTGTCGTAGAACAGTTAAATTCTAGTCCAGAGAACTAGTTAAATTCTAGTCCACAGGAACATTTTCAGGGCATGAGCTTTCGGGAGTCAAAGCTCCCTTTGCACAGATTCTAATCTGGGAGAACCGGGTTTGATTCCCCACTCCTCCACTTGCAGCTGCTGGATGACCTTGGGCGAGCCATCGTTCTGATAACAGCTGTTCTTGAACAAGAGCCGTTTCTGTCAAGAGCTCTCTCAGCCCCACCTACCTCCCAGGGTGTCTGTTGTGGGGAGGGGAAGGGAAGGGAGTTTGTAAGCCGCTCTGAGACTCCTTCGGGTAGTGAAAGGCGGGGTATAAATCCAATCTCTTCTTCTTTTTCTACCTCCCAGGGTGTCTGTTGTGGGGAGGGGAAGGGAAGGGAGTTTGTAAGCCGCTCCGAGACACCTTTGGGTAGTGAAGGGCGGGGTATAAATCCAATCTCTTCTTCTCCTTCTTTGTTTCTTCGGCGTCCTTTCTTAAAGCCGAAGCCGTGCAAAGACATTCACAAAGTATGGAGAAAGGAAATCCCCAAATCGCTGAACACATCCAAGATGAAGTGTATCGGTATCCAAAAATAACCCTCGCCAGATAAAATCCAGCCAGACAACTAAAACCCGAACATTGTACACCCAGAAGAAAATTCATTAAGGGGGTGAAAACTGACCCTAAGACAGAGTGCGGATCGTTTCCTTCGCCTCCACAGCAGGTTCGGGGAAAGGATACCGCCGAGCTTGTCTTATCGCTTAATAAATGGAGGGGAGTTTTTAATGGAATTGTCACCACAGAGATTCTCTCTGAAATTGGTAACAGCAACTTTTGCTCTGGCCTTGGAGCGGAAGGGGGAAATGTCTGATAGCGCGGCGGATGATTTTCCCAGATCGCAAATGCATCTAGACCACTATCGCAGTTTCTGAGTTCGCCTTGATATAGTAAAAGGGTAGTCGCATTAGTCTCTGTTGTAGAGACTAAGTAGAACTCAAGTCCAGCGGCACTTTCAAGACTAACAACATTTCTTCCCAACTCTATGATTCTATGAATGGGTTTAAATTACAGATGGGGAAATATCAGCTGGTGTGACGGACGTAAAGATCTGGGACCAGCGGAGAATAAAACCCAGAACACTGCTGGGTCACATGACAGAGTGAGGAGGGGGCCATTTGGCTCGGAACCCTCCGTGATTGGCAGATAACAGACAAAAGGTTCCGTTGGGAAGGGGCAGTGGAGGGAAGCTTGGAAGGAGTTCAGTGGGTGACCAGAGAGCGGAGAAGAAGTCTGTCAGAGAACTGAAGCAGCTCTCTGTGGAAGAACCTGGTTGACTGAGTTCCTCAGAAGGAAGGGGGACAGTGACCAGACGGTTAAAAACTTAACACAACATAGTCACACACCACTGAGACCTCTCTCCTTCAAAAGGAACTGGAGGTGGTTTAGAAAGGGCTAAAGGATGGTCTGGCAGGAGTCTGGAAAGCCGGCGTGGTGACCAGGGAGACCCAGAGGGACCGGTTCGAGAAAGCCCAAGGGAAACCACAAAGCAGTTGCGGGAGAGGAGGAGTGTAGGCGTGTGTAGAGAACTGATGAACATCTGTGTATGAACTGAAAGTAGTAAACAGACCGCCTAAGTGACCGTAAGGGCAAACGTTTAGCCTGAAAGGAAACAAATTATCCTCTGTATATATCTTCCATCCCCCTGTTGAGTTTTCTGAAAATGAAGTACTGTTCTGTTCTGAAGTGGACAAGCCTCGGCGCCCGACTCTTAACAACAAAAAGCAAATATACCTAGCAGTGGTCCTCAACAGAGATATATAAAGTCAAAACAATTACCCCGAAGAGACATTTAAAAATTTGCTTAGAGAACTGGTCAGAAGAAATCAGCAGCAGCTCTGACCAGGCGCCACATGCAGACCCTCACAGTAGTGTCAGTAGAGAAGGGGCGTGTGTCATAGCTGGATATTAGGATTTTTTTTTCAGTAGGAGTAATTCAGGAATGGAATCGTCGGCTGGGGGGGCTGAACTCCCCTTCTCTCGCAGTCTTCAAGCAGCGGCTGGACGAACCCTTGTCAGGGATGCTCTAGTCTGATCCTGCCTTGAGCAGGGGGTTGGACTAGGTGGCCTCTACGAGCCCCACTAACTCTAGGATTCTATGACTACAAAACCAGTGTTCCTTCTAAGGCGAGTCGGTGTGAGCCAGCTCAGAGTTTTTTAGCCTCCGGCTCGCACGTTTTGCCTTCGCTCAGGAAGGACGTGCCTCCAGGGCAAACGAATTCATGCAGCAGCCAAATCGCCCGCTCGCAACTTTAACGCCAGTAAGCTCGCAAAGTAGAATCTTTGCTCACCAGACTCCAGAGCGTAGAGGGAACGTTGTGCAGAGCTCCGTTCCCCTGGAGAAAATGGCTGATTTGGAGGGTGAGCTCCACGGCATTATTCCACGCTCCACCCACAAATCTCCAGGGATTTCCCAACCCAAAGTTGGCAACCTCTTCGCTAGTCAACAGAGGCAGGGTAGCTGCCTTGCCGCGGCAGATCTAGTTAATTCAGCTCGCGGAAGAAAGAGAGCCTCTCTTTGTGATACCCAAGCCTACGCAGTTCGGAAAGAGTGGGCTAGCTTTTCTGCTTGGCCGCTCTCCTCCCACCAGTAGGGGAAAGGGTCAAGCCCTAGCTCTGCCACCCTCCGGGCCAGCTCTGCCGGTCACCTCAAAGAGCCTGCGGAGTTCATAGATTCCACGCAGGGCCTGGGAGGGCGGCGTCTGGGTGGGCGGAAAGAGAATTTGCCTGGCAGACGGATTTCTTTGTAGTCTGCAGGCACAAGAGTTAGAAGTACGCACTTGTTTGGAATGGATTCCCACTTCCGCAACTTTGCAAAAGGAGGGCAAATAACTTTGAAAAGGGGAAGCCGAGAGTGGCTAACAAGGGGAGGGGGCCGTGGCTCAGTGGCAGAGCCTCCGCTTGGCATGCAGAAGGTCCCAGGTTCAATCCCCGGCATGTCCAGTTTAAAAGGACCAGGCAGTAGATGATGGGAAAGACCTCAGCCTGAGACCCTGGAGAGACGTAGAGAGGGGCTGTGGCTCAGTAACAGAGCACCTGCTTGGCATGCAGAAGGTCCCAGATTCAATCCCCGGCATGTCCAGTTTAAAAGGACCAGGCAGTAGATGATGGGAAAGACCTCAGCCTGAGACCCTGGAGAGACGTAGAGAGGGGCTGTGGCTCAGTAATAGAGCACCTGCTTGGCATGCAGAAGGTCCCAGGTTCAATCCCCGGCATGTCCAGTTAAAAGAACCGGGCAGTAGACGATGGGAAAGAACTTAGCCTGAGACCCTAGAGAGACATAGAGAGTGGCTGTGGCTCAGTAACAGAGCCTCCGCTTGGCGTGCAGAAGGTCCCAGGTTCAACCCCCACCATCTCTAGTTAAAGAAGGACCAGGCAGCAGGCGATGTGAAGGACCTCTGCCTGAGACCCTGGAGAACTGCTGCCAGTCTGAGTAGACAAGACAGATCTTGATGGACTGATGTGATGTGAAAGCCCTCTGCCTGAGACCCTGGAGAGCCATGGAGAGGGGCTGGTAGCTCAGTGGCAGAGCATCTGCTTGGCAGGGAGAAGGTCCCGGCTTCAATCCCTGGCATCCCCAGTTAAAAAGGACCAGGCAGGAGGTGATGCAAAAGACCTCAGCCTGAGAACCCAGAGAGCTATGGAGGGTGGGCATGGCTCAGTGGTAGAGCACCTGTTTGGCATGCAGAAGGTCCCAGGTTCAATCCCTGGCATCTCCAGTTAAAATGACCAGGCCGTAGGTGATGGGAAAGACCTCAGTGGTAGACGCTCTGCTTGGCATGCAGAAGGTCCCAGGTTCAATCCCTGGCATCTCCAGTTAAAATGACCAGGCTATAGGTGATGGGAAAGACCTCAGTGGTAGATGCTCTGCTTGGCATGCAGAAGGTCCCAGGTTCAATCCCTGGCATCTCCAGTTAAAACGACCAGGCAGTAGGTGATGGGAAAGACCTCAGTGGTAGATGCTCTGCTTGGCAGGGAGAAGGTCCCAGGTTCAATCCCCAGCATCTCCAGTTAAAACGACCAGGCAGTAGGTGATGGGAAAGACCTCAGTGGTAGATGCTCTGCTTGGCATGCAGAAGGTCCCAGGTTCAATCCCCAGCATCTCCAGTTAAAATAACCAGGCAGGAGGTGATGGGAAAGACCTCTACCTGAGACCCTGGAGAGCCATGGAGAGGGGTTGGTAGCTCAGTGGCAGAGCATCTGCTTGGCAGGGAGAAGGTCCCGGCTTCAATCCCTGGCATCCCCAGTTAAAAAGGACCAGGCAGGAGGTGATGCAAAAGACTTCAGCCTGAGAACCCAGAGAGCTATGGAGGGGGGCCATGGCTCAGTGGTAGAGCCTCTGCTTGACATGCAGAAGGCCCCTGGTTCAATCCCCGGCATCTCCAGCTAAAAGGACCAGGCAGTAAATGATGTGAAAGACCTCTGCTTGAGACCCTGGAGAGCAGCTGCCAGTCTGAGCAGACAAGACTGATCCTGATGGACGGAGGGTCTGATTCAGTATGAGGCAGCTTCATGTGACTGTTGAGGCTCATTGGTAGAGTATCTGCTTGGCATGCAGAAGGTCCCAGCTTCAATCCCCGGCATCTACAGCTAAAAGGACCAGGCAGTAAGTGATGGGAAAGACCTCTGCCTGAGACCCCGGAGAGCCATGAAGTGGGGCTGTGACTCAGTGGCAGAGCATCTGCTTGGCACGCAGAAGGTCCCAGGTTCAGTCCTCAGCATCTCTAGTGGAAAAGGTCAAGTAGGAGGTGATGTGAAGGCCCTCTGCCTGAGAACCTGTATAGCGGCTGCCAGTCTATGTAGACTATACTGTCATTGATGGACCGATGGTCTGATTGAGTGTCTGACAGCTTCATGTGTGTTCAGTATAAAGAAGCTTTATGCGTGCCCTTTAAGTCCAGGGGTCACACTCTGGTATCCTAAGAATCTCCCCTTTCATTAAAAAGAGAAGCAGGTTTCTAGTCCTTAAAGCACTGTTTCGTTGTGCAGTAGCCTGGGAAAGGGAGAAGTTTAGTGGCCTCTAGAAATGTCTGATTCTTCGGGTACCATTTCACTCAACTGCTGTTGCGATGCTTTTGTTCACAGAGCTTGGAAGATGGCGATGCTGGAAGCCAAGGCAACCCAGGTGAGCTTCCTTCCTTCCTTCCTTCCTTCCTTCCTTCCTTCCTTCCTTCCTTTTGTGTAGAAACAGACCTTCCTTCCTTCCTTCCTTCCTCCCTTCCTTTTGTATAGAAACAGACCTTCCTTCCTTCCTTCCTTCCTCCCTCCCTCCCTCCCTTCCTTTTGTATAGAAACAGACCTTCCTTCCTTCCTTCCTTCCTTCCTTCCTTCCTTCCTTTCTTCCTTTTGTATAGAAACAGACCTTCCTTCCTTCCTTCCTTCCTTTCTTCCTTTTGTATAGAAACAGACCTTCCTTCCTTCCTTCCTTCCTTCCTTTCTTCCTTTTGTATAGAAACAGACCTTCCTTCCTTCCTTCTTTCCGTGTAGAAACAGACCTTCCTTCCTTCCTCCTTCCTCCCTCCCTTCCTTTTGTATAGAAACAGACCTTCCTTCCTTCCTCCTTCCTCCCTCCCTTCCTTTTGTATAGAAACAGACCTTCCTTCCTTCCTCCTTCCTCCCTCCCTCCCTTTTGTATAGAAACAGACCTTCCTTCCTTCCTCCTTCCTCCCTCCCTTCCTTTTGTATAGAAACAGACCTTCCTTCCTTCTTTCCTTCCTTCCTCCCTCCCTTCCTTTTGTATAGAAACAGACCTTCCTTCCTTCCTTCCTTCCTCCTTCCTCCCTCCCTTCCTTTTGTATAGAAACAGACCTTCTTTCCTTCCTTCCTCCTTCCTCCCTCCCTTCCTTTTGTATAGAAACAGACCTTCCTTCCTTCCTCCTTCCTCCCTCCCTTCCTTTTGTATAGAAACAGACCTTCCTTCCTTCCTTCCTTCCTTCCTCCTTCCTCCCTCCCTTCCTTTTGTATAGAAACAGATCTTCTTTCCTTCCTTCCTCCTTCCTCCCTCCCTTCCTTTTGTATAGAAACAGACCTTCCTTCCTTCCTTCCTTCCTCCCTCCCTTCCTTTTGTATAGAAACAGACCTTCCTTCCTTCCTCCTTCCTCCCTCCCTTCCTTTTGTATAGAAACAGACCTTCCTTCCTTCCTCCTTCCTCCCTCCCTTCCTTTTGTATAGAAACAGACCTTCCTTCCTTCCTCCTTCCTCCCTCCCTTCCTTTTGTATAGAAACAGACCTTCCTTCCTTCCTCCTTCCTCCCTCCCTTCCTTTTGTATAGAAACAGACCTTCCTTCCTTCCTTCCTTCCTTCCTCCCTCCCTTCCTTTTGTATAGAAACAGACCTTCCTTCCTTCCTTCCTTCCTTCCTCCTTCCTCCCTCCCTTCCTTTTGTATAGAAACAGACCTTCTTTCCTTCCTTCCTCCTTCCTCCCTCCCTTCCTTTTGTATAGAAACAGACCTTCCTTCCTTCCTTCCTTCCTCCCTCCCTTTTGTATAGAAACAGACCTTCCTTCCTTCCTTCCTCCCTTCCTCCCTTCCTTTTGTATAGAAACAGACCTTCCTTCCTTCCGTGTAGAAACAGACCTTCTTTCCTTCTTTTCTTCCTTCCTTTTGTGTAGAAACAGACCTTCCTTCCTTCCTTCCTTCTTTTCTTCCTTCCTTCCGTGTAGAAACAGACCTTCCTTCCTTCCTTCCTCCCTCCTCCCTCCCTCCTTCCCTCCCTCCTTCCTCCCTCCCTCCCTCCCTCCTTCCTTCCTTCCTTCCTTCCTTCCGTGTAGAAACAGACCTTCTTTCCTTCTTTTCTTCCTTCCTTTTGTGTAGAAACAGACCTTCCTTCCTTCCTTCTTTTCTTCCTTCCTTCCGTGTAGAAACAGACCTTCTTTCCTTCCTCCCTCCCTCCCTCCCTCCCTCCTTCCCTCCCTCCTTCCTCCTTCCCTCCTCCCTCCTTCCTTCCTCCTTCCTCCCTTCCTTTTGTATAGAAACAGACCTTCCTTCCTTCCTTCCTTCCTTCCTTCCTTTTGTATAGAAACAGACCTTCCTTCCTTCCTTCCTTCTTTCCTTCCTTCCGTGTAGAAACAGACCTTCCTTCCTTCCTTCCTCCTTCCTCCCTCCCTTCCTTTTGTATAGAAACAGACCTTCCTTCCTTCCTTCCTTCCTTCCTTCCTTCCTTCCTTCCTTCCTTCCTTCCTTCCTTCCGTGTAGAAACAGACCTTCCTTCCTTCCTTCCTTCCTTCCTTCCTTCCTTCCTTCCTTCCGTGTAGAAACAGACCTTCCTTCCTTCCTTCCTTCCTCCCTCCCTCCCCCCTCCTTCCTTCCTTCCTTCCTTCCTTCCTTCCTTCCTTCCTTCCTTCCTTTTGTATAGAAACAGACCTTCCTTCCTTCCCTCCCTCCCTTCCTTCTGGCCTTGCATTCCTTGTGTTGATCTGATTGTCGGTGATTCTTGTCTCCGGAAATACTCCTTAGAGGCTCAGATTTGGCCGGCCAGCCATCTCCCTATTTCCCAGCAGGGATTTATGGGCCATAAGTTTCTGAGAGTCAAAGCTGCTTTTGTCAGGTATGAGTAGGAATGGGAGATGCCTGAGTCAAGATACATCTGAAGCCTCGACTCTTGAAAGCTTATACCCTGGAAATCTTCTCAGTTTTTAAGGGGCCACTGGACTCAAATCGTGTTCTTCCCAATTATTTTGCACTTATTCTCATCAGTGGCATACCCGTATCTCTTCTCTTGAAGCTATTTCTCAATCTCCCTCTCTTCAAACTCCTCCGACTGTCTTCCAGGGCCGTAGCCAGGTTTTTTCACTTCAGGGGGCATTTAAATAAGTCAGTGGTTGTGGTCAGTGTAGTGGTTAAGTGTGGAGACTCTAATCTGGGAGATACAGGGTTTGATTCCCCACTCCTCCACTTGCAGCTGCTGGATGACCTTGGGCAAGCCATAGTTCTGTCAGAGCTGTTCTCTCAAGGGCAGTTCTGGAAAGACCTCTCTCAGCCCCACCTACCTCACAAGGTGTCTTTTGTGGGGAGGGGAAGGGAAAGGAGATTGTAAGCTGCTCTGAGACTCCGAGTGAAGGGAGGGGTATATATCCAATCTCCTTCCCCTCTCAGAGCTGTTCTCTCAAGGGCAGTCCTCGAAAGAGCTCTCTCAGCCCCACCTCCTCACAGGGTGTCTGCTGTGGGGAGGGGAGGGAAGGGAAAGGAGATTGTAAGCTGCTCTGAGACTCCGAGTGAAGGGCGGGGTATACATCCAGTCTCCTTCCCCTCTCAGAGCTGTTCTCTCAAGGGCAGTCCTTGAGAGAGCTCTCTCAGCCCCACCTACCTCACAGGGTGTCTGCTGTGGGGAGGAGAAGGAGATTGTAAGCTGCTCTGAGATGCCGAGCGAAGGGCGGGGTATAAATCCAATCTCCTCCTCCTCCTCCTCCTCCTCCTCTCTTTCTTCAGTCCCCCTTTGCTGAACATAGCAGAAGGTGTGGGGTTGGGAGGAGAAAGTAAAAGGCCTGGCTAGAGGAGAGATTTTTACCGCATCAGGTCAAGGTCTGCCTGTGGTATGAAATGCACTTCGGCTCAGACATCCCTTTGTTGATTTATTCATCAAGCCTTCGTTTTAAAACCCCCCTCGGCCTGCGGAATCACACAGGCCTCCTCCTCCTCCTCCTCCCCTCCCGTGTTCCTCCTTTGATTATTTCCTGCTTCCCCCTGACGTGGGCACAAGCTGTCTCCTCTGTGGAGCCTGCGGAGAGGCATTGATGGACTCCGTCTCCCGCCGTTTGCCCGGTCGATGCTCTGAGCTTCCTGTGGCTGAGCGCGAGGGCTTGCGGAGTCAGCCAAATCTGCAGCAAGGTGTAACAGCTGTCCCTGGGGTTGCCAGCCTCCAGGTGGGGCCTGGGGATCTCCCACTTTTACAACCGATCCTCAGCTGACAGAGAAAATGGCTGCTTTGAAGGGCGGACTCTGTGGCATTGTACTATGCTGAGGCCCCTCCCCTTCCCCAAACCCCACCCTCTCCTAACTCCACCCCCAAAGTCTCCAGGTATTTCCCAACCCAGACCTGGCAACCCTAGCTGCCCCAGGTTTAGGGTTCCCAGAGGAGCTTGGACTCTTTTGTGGCTGGAGGCACAGCCAGCCACAAAATGGCTGCCACCGCTGACCTTCAGAAGACGAAGAAGAAGAAGAGGAGGAGGAGGAGAAGAAGGAGGAGATTGGATTTATACCCCGCCCTTCACTACCCAAAGGTGTCTCAGAGCAGCTCACAATCTCCTTTCCCTTCCCTTCCCCACAACAGACACCCTGCGAGGTCGGTGGGGCTGAGAGAGCTCTGATGGAAACGGCTCTTTTTCAAGAACAGCTCTGAGAGAACTATGGCTTGCCCAAGGTCATCCGGCAGGTGCAAGTGGAGGAGTGGGGAATCAAACCCAGTTCTCCCAGATTAGAGTCCGCGCATTTAACCACACAGTCACACATTGAAGATCCTCGTGCTGTGTTGGCGGCGGCTGCCGAAGCAACAATTTTTAAAAGTCTCCACAGCCAATCAGATCTCCAGCAGCCAATCAGAAGCCTTGCTGGGCAAAAGCCCCCTCTCGCCCCACCCACTTTCCCAGAAACACTCGCTGGGCCCCAGGAAAGGTGTCAGCAGGCACCGTTTGGCCTTTGTCGTGTGGGCAGAGCTGGGTGGGACCTCAGAAGTGCAGAGGTGAGCCCAGAGCTGGAGTTCTAGTATTTTGCAGGAAGGCCTACGAGGCCCTTGCTGCTCTTCCCAGCCAGCGTTCCCTCTAAGCTGAGTTAGTGTGAGCAAGCTCACAGTTTTTTAGCCTCCGGCTCACAGATTTTTGTCTCGGCTCAGGAAGGATGGCTCCAGGGCCAACTGATTTATGCAGCGGCCAAATCACTCCCTCATGACTTTAGTGCCATAAAGTAGGATTTGTGCTCGCAAGACTCCACAGCTTAGAGGAAGCATTCGTTCCCCACCCTCCAAGACCTGCAGAATATATTGTGCAAATGTACACAAATCTATGCAGGCGGGCAGATGCCAGCAGCCAAACACCAGGTCCTCGATGCAGAATAAGAAGCGAGCGGCGTCTCATATCTGGGGATGACCTTGGCCGAGTCCCTCTCTCTCTGGTTCCCTGTGGCTCAGCTGGAATTCTCCCTCTTCCTGTCTGTGACAGAGAGAGGGATCAGCAGAAATGTCTCTTCCGTTCAGTCGTTGGTTGTCAGATTCCTCCAATTAAGAGCAAAAATTGGGTCACCCATCTGAGTCCAGTAGCAGCCCGATCAAAAGAGGAGGAGGAGGAGGAGAGGAGGACAAGGACGAGGAGGAGGAGGAGGAGGAGGAGAGAAAAAAGAAGAAGAGGAGGAGGAGGAGGAGAGGAAGAAGCAGAAGAGGAGGAGAGGAGGAGGAGGAGGAGGAGAAGAAGAAAAGGAGGAGGAGAAGAGGAAGAAGAAGAGGAGGAGGAGGAGGAGAGGAAGAAGAGGAGGAGGAGAAGAAAAGGAGGAGGAGAAGAAGAGGAGGAGGAGGAGGAGAAGAAAAGGAGGAAGAGAAGAGGAAGAAGAAGAGGAGGAGGAGGAGGAGGAGGAGGAGAAGAGGAGAAGAGGAGGAGGAGAAGAAGAAGAAAAGGAGAAGGAGGAGAAGAAGAGGAGGAGGAGAAGAGGAAGAAGAAGAGGAGAAGAAGAAGGAAAAAGAGGAGAAGAAGAGGAAGAAGAAGAAAAGGAGGAGGAGGAGGAGGAGATTGGATTTATACCCCGCCCTTCACTTGGAGTCTCAACTCTTTCAAGGACTGCCCTTGAGAGAACAGCACTGAGAGGGGAAGGAGACTCGATATATACCCCGCCTTTCACTCAGAGTTTCAGAGCAGCTTACAATCTCCTTTCCCTTCCCTTCCCCACAACAGACACCCTGTGAGGCAGGTGGGGCTGAGAGAGCTCTTTTGAGGACTGCTCTTGAGAGAACAGCTCTGAGAGGGGAAGGAGACTGGATATATACCCCGCCCTTCACTCGGAGACTCAGAGCAGCTTACAATCTCCTTTCCTTCCCCTCCCACAACAGACACTCTATGAGGGAGGTGGGGCTGAAAGAGCTCTTTCGAGGACTGCCCTTGAGAGAACAGCTCTGAGAGGGGAAGGAGACTGGATATATACCCCACCCTTCACCTGGAGTCTCAGAGCGGCTTACAATCTCCTTTCCCTTCCCCTCCCCACAACAGACACCCTGTGAGGCAGGTGGGGCTGAGAGAGCTCTTTCGAGGACTGCCCTTGAGAGAACAGCTCTGAGAGGGGAAGGAGACTGGATATATACCCCACCCTTCACCTGGAGTCTCAGAGCGGCTTACAATCTCCTTTCCCTTCCCCTCCCCACAACAGACACCCTGTGAGGCAGGTGGGGCTGAGAGAGCTCTTTCGAGGACTGCCCTTGAGAGAACAGCTCTGAGAGGGGAAGGAGACTGGATATATACCCCACCCTTCACCTGGAGTCTCAGAGCGGCTTACAATCTCCTTTCCCTTCCCCTCCCCACAACAGACACCCTGTGAGGCAGGTGGGGCTGAGAGAGCTCTTTCGAGGACTGCCCTTGAGAGAATAGCTCAGAGAGGGGAAGGAGACTGGATATATACCCCACCCTTCACCTGGAGTCTCAGAGCGGCTTACAATCTCCTTTCCCTTCCCCTCCCCGCAACAGACACCCTGTGAGGGAGGTGGGGCTGAGAGAGCTCTTTTGAGGACTGCCCTTGAGAGAACAGCTCTGAGAGGGGAAGGAGACTGGATATATACCCCACCCTTCACCTGGAGTCTCAGAGCGGCTTACAATCTCCTTTCCCTTCCCCTCCCCACAACAGACACCCTGTGAGGCAGGTGGGGCTGAGAGAGCTCTTTCGAGGACTGCCCTTGAGAGAATAGCTCAGAGAGGGGAAGGAGACTGGATATATACCCCACCCTTCACCTGGAGTCTCAGAGCGGCTTACAATCTCCTTTCCCTTCCCCTCCCCACAACAGACACCCTGTGAGGGAGGTGGGGCTGAGAGAGCTCTTTTGAGGACTGCCCTTGAGAGAACAGCTCTGAGAGGGGAAGGAGACTGGATATATACCCCACCCTTCACCTGGAGTCTCAGAGCAGCTTACAATCTCCTTTCCCTTCCCCTCCCCACAACAGACACCCTGTGAGGCAGGTGGGGCTGAGAGAGCTCTTTCGAGGACTGCCCTTGAGAGAACAGCTCTGAGAGGGGAAGGAGACTGGATATATACCCCACCCTTCACCTGGAGTCTCAGAGCAGCTTACAATCTCCTTTCCCTTCCCCTCCCCACAACAGACACCCTGTGAGGCAGGTGGGGCTGAGAGAGCTCTTTTGAGGACTGCCCTTGAGAGAACAGCTCTGAGAGGGGAAGGAGACTGGATATATACCCCACCCTTCACCTGGAGTCTCAGAGCAGCTTACAATCTCCTTTCCCTTCCCCTCCCCACAACAGACACCCTGTGAGGGAGGTGGGGCTGAGAGAGCTCTTTCGAGGACTGCCCTTGAGAGAACAGCTCTGAGAGGGGAAGGAGACTGGATATATACCCCGCCTTTCCCTCAGAGTCTCAGAGCAGCTTACAATCTCCTTTCCCTTCCCCTCCCCACAACAGACACCTTGTGAGGTAGGCGAGGCTGAGAGAGCTCTTTCAAGAACTGCCCTTGAGAGAACAGTTCTGCCAGAACTATGGCTTGCCCAAGGTCATCCAGCAGCTGCAAGTGGAGGAGTGGGGAATCAAACCCTGGTTCTCCCAGTTTAGAGTCCCCACACTTAACCACTATGCCAAACTGGAGAGGGCCCAAGGTAGTCTACCCTCAAAAACCAAAGCAAAACCCACATGTAATCAATTTTCCGAAAAACTAAAACAGATCGAAAATACGCCATCCGTATTGGCAACAGACGAAATTGTGACAGACCTGACTCCGGCCGCTCTAAACTCGGGGGCCTTTAAAAAGAAGCCGTCTGGAGGTTTTTCTGAGGGCACAGAGGGTGGGAATGGTGCCACCCTCCAAGGGGGTCCCATGCCACCAAGGTGGGGCTCTTGCAGAAGGAGCCCAGAGAAGGCATCAGCTAGGAATGCCAGCCTCCAGGTGGGACCTGTGGATCCCCCCCCCCCAAATTACAGCTTATCTCCAGACTACAAAGATCAGCTTCCCCTGGAGAAAACGGCCGCTTTGGAGGGTGGTCTCTACAGCACAGCACAGCACTGTACCCTGCTGAGGCCCCTCCCCTCCCCAAACCCCGCCCTCCCCAGGCTCCACCCCCCAAATCTCCAGGAATTTCCCGACCCTGAGCTGGGAACCCTCATTAATGCCATAGAATCCACCTTCCTAGAGCAGCTGTTTTTTCTCCAGGGGAATTGATCTCTGCAGTCCGGAGATCTGTTGTAGTACCAGGAAACCACTGCCACAGGAGGTGGTGGCAGCTACAAGCTTGGACAGTTTCAAGAGGGAATTAGATAAACATCTGGAGCAGAAGTCCATCAGTGGCTATTAGCCACAGGGTATAGATAGGAACTCTCAGTCTGGGGCAGGCGATGCACTCTATTCTTGGTGCTGGAGGGGGGCAGCAGTGGGAGGGCTTCTGGTGTCCTGGCCCCACTGCTGGACCTCCTGATGGCACCTGATATATTTTGGCCGCTGTGTGACACCGAGTGTTGGACTAGATGGGCCATTGGCCTGATTCAACATGGGCTTCTCTTATGTTCTTATGTTCTTATGTAACCACCAGCCCCCCAGCTGGAGGTTGGCACCCCTACACTGGGGGGGGGGGTTATTAGCAAGTCAAAACTCAAGAAAGGTCTTGCGGCTGATGCCTCTCTGTGCCTTGCTTTCTGCCCTCCTAGGTCCACCTGTACGACCCTTACAACGACGACTACTACCAGACGGTGCCCCTGGATTCTCACCAGGCAATGTACGTCAGCTCCGATTACTACGGCAACCAGTTTGGAGGTACGTGAGCGTCCTGGAGGGGACCTCCCTTTCCTTTTGAGCATCCTTCCCGTGAACGGGGCTGGCCAGAAACTTGGCAGGCGTTTGCTGCAGCAGAGGTTCCAGCAGGAGGCGGGTTGGGGGGCCTCCAGACACGTGGGGACAGCGTGAAAGCTGGCACTTAGTGGTGATGGGGCTTAAAGCCATGGGTGCTCTTCTCCCTCCTGCAAGGAGGAGGAGGAGGAAGAAGAAGAAGAAAAGGAGGAGGAGGAGGAGGAGGAGATTGGATTTATGCCCTGCCCTTCATTACATTACATTTGCGATTTATATACCGCTCTTTCCGTACGGCTCAGAGTGGTTTACAGAGTACATAGCTTTTGATCTGTACTAGGGGCACAGTGATAAGGGGAGGGTGTATGCCTAGCACGACACCCGACAGCAAGATCTATTGGCTTCAGTGGTAGATTCTCTCTCTCTCTGGGCGAAGGCATCTCGATGCCGCGGCACAGATCTTCTTGCGATAGCGACTTTCTTCCAGAAACGGCCCCTCAGTGTTTCACTACCCAATGGACTTTCACTACCCTCAGCGTTTCACTACCCAAAGGAGTTTCACTACCCTCAGCGTTTCACTACCCAAAGGAGTCCCAGAGCGGCTTACAATCTCCTTTCCCTTCCCCTAACCCACAACAGACACCCTATGTGGTGGGTGGGGCTGAGAGAGCTCTCTTCAGAACTGCTCCTGAGAGATCAGCTCTGAGAGAACTTGGGACTGACCCAAGGTCACCAGAACCTGAAAAGGTTAGTCAAATAGAAAAGAGGGCCAACCCTAAAAGCTTAATATATATATATATATATATATATATAGTATATAAAAAGATACATGTATTTATTAACAAAGAATTTAAAAAATAGATAAGGACCCAGTTTTAAATTCTTTGTTAATAAATACATGTATCTTTTTATATGCTATATATATTAAGCTTTTATGGTTGGCCCTCTTTTCTCCTTGACTGACCTTTTCAGGTTCTGGATCCCAGGTTTCTAGGTTCAGTTCCCACCCACCCCCTCTTTTGACCCAAGGTCACACCAGCAGCTGCAGGTGGAGGAGTGGGGAATCAAGCCTGGCTCTCCCAGATTAGAGTCCACGATCCTAACCGCTATGCCAAACCGGCTCTGGTTGGGCATAGGGCTTAGATCACATGACGCGGCCTTCTACTGAGTCAGGGCCTTGGTCCATCAAAGTCAGAAGTGTCTACTCTGACTGGTAGCGGTTCTCCAGGGTCTCAGGAGGAGGTTTTTCACATCACCTCCTGCCCTGGTCCTTTTAACTGGAGATGCTGGGGACTGAACCTGGGACCTTCTGCAGGCCAAGCAGAGGCTCTGTCACTGAGCCAGGGTCTCAGGTCAAGATCTTTCTCATCACCTCCTGCCTGGTCCTTCTTAACTGGGGATGCCGGGGACTGAACCTGGGATCTTCTGCATGCCAAGCAGAGGCTCTGCCACTGAGCCAGGGTCTCAGGTCAAGGTATTTCTCATCACCTCCTGCCTGGTCCTTCTTAACTGAAGATGCCGGGGACTGAATCTGGGACCTTCTGCATGCCAAGCAGAGGCTCTGCCACTGAGCCAGGGTCTCAGGTCAAGATCTTTCTCATCACCTCCTGCCTGGTCCTTCTTAACTGGGGATGCCGGGGACTGAACCTGGGATCTTCTGCATGCCAAGCAGAGGCTCTGCCACTGAGCCAGGGTCTCATGCGGAGGTCTTTCCCATCATCCGAACAAGGACCAAGAACGAGGAACGGGCAAGGTAGAAAAATGCTAAAGCCCGCTGAATCTTACTATGCATAGAAACATGAGGGGGAACTCCTGGTGAAAATGTACAATTTGCATTCGATGATGGATAAAAGACAGAAGACACATTTTTGTAATGAATGGTCCATGTTTGGAGGAAGTCTTCATGAATGAAACAAATACTTATTCTGGGGAACTTCGTCAACCATTGCTACGACTATATATGGACTTCCTTTGCACTATATTTATATCCAACTGAATGTTCAGATATTGTAATTATATATTAGATTGGGATTCTTTAGTGCTTTATTACAGCTTTTCCTTTGTTGTTTTGGTTCATTGAAGGCCTTATTACTTGTAAGCCTACATGTCGGGCATACATGTGTCTTTTTGGCTCTCAAAGCTATTCTTTGGTACTCCAGAGCTACCCAGACAGTTAATGATTGGCTATTCCCGTGCCTCTGGCTTAAGAAGAAGAAGAGGGAGAGATTGGATTTATACACCGCCCTTCGCTACCCAAAGGAGTCTCAGAGCGGCTCACAAACTCCTTTCCCTTCCCCTCCCCACAACAGACACCCTGTGAGATAAGTGGGGCTGAGAGAGCTCTTGATAGAAACTGCTTTTGAGAGAAGAAGAGATTGGATTCATACCCCGCCCTTCACTACCCAAAGGAGTCTCAGAGCGGCTGACAAACTCCCCTTCCCCTCCCCACAACAGACACCCTGTGAGGTAGGCAGGGCTGAGAGAGCTCTGACAGAAATGGCTCTTTTTCAAGAACAGCTGTGCCAGAGCTTGTGACTGACCCAAGGTCGTCACAGCAGGTGCGAGTGGAAGAGTGGGGGAATGAAACCTGGTTCTCCCAGATTAGAGTCCACACGCTTAACCACGACGCCAAACTGTCTCTTAAGCAGCATTCTCAAGGTTGTGGTGACATCTAGTGGTATCGAGTGCAAATTGCCAAGACGATGGCTTCCCCCAGCCCCAAGGAATGCTGGTTGCCAATACACACACACACTCAACACCGCCCCCTTCTGCCTTTTGTTCCACATGCCACCCCCCCCAGCCCCCACTCCTCCGTCCCACCCTGAACCAGGGTTTGGAGACTGATATCGCTTCCCGGCTCTACAAACGCAAATCTTGCTTCAAACTGCAGTCTTGACTTATCACCAGCTGACAAGAGATCAGCTCCCCTGGAGGAAATGGCTACCTTGAAGGGTGGATTCTGTGGCATCGGACCATGCTGAAGCCCCTCCCCTCCCCAAACCCCGCCCTCTCCTGGATCCACCCCCAAAGTCTCCAGGTATTTCCCAACCCAGATCTGGCAACCCTAGTCGCACCTTAGAAACCAGCAAGTTTTTTTGAGGGGGGGTATATGCTTTGAAGAGTCACAGCTCCCTTTTATCAGAGATAAGCTGAGGTCTTCAAAAGCTCATAGGTAAAGGTTCTCTCATGCTCGAAAGCCAGCCAAATCCGACTCCAGGGTTGCGGTTCTTATCTCCGTTTCCAAGCCGAAGAGCCGGCGCTGTCCAAAGACATTTCCGTGGTCATGTGGCCAGCATGGCTAGATGCTGAGGTGCACGGAACGCTGTTATCTTCCCACCGAAGCGGTACCTATTTATCTACTTGCAATTTCTTGCTTTCGAACTGCTAGGTTGGCAGGAGCTGGGACCGGAGACGGGAAGCACACTCCGTCACGTGGCACTTGGGTCTTGAACTGCTGAACTACTGACCTTTCAGCCTGCAGTTCAGCATCTTAACCACTGAGCCACCACAGCTCATACCGCCCCCCCGCAAAAAAAATCTTACTGGTTTCTAAGGCATAATTGGACTCGAATCCAGAACTTCTACTATTGACCAACACAGCTACCCTGTGAATCTTGTCCTTTCGGTTTCAGAGCGCTGGGGAATTACAAATTACCTTTTCGGGTTGTAAGGTTACCAACCTCCGGGTAGGACCTGGAGATCGCCTGGTATTACAATTGGTCTCCAGACTTCAGAGATCAGTTCCCCTGGAGAAAATGGCTGCTTTGGAGTGAGCCGGAACTCCATTCCTGTGCGTTCCTGCCCCAAAATAGCCCTGGCTTTGGGTGCCTGTCAGCAGAGAGGCCTGTTAACTTCCAAATGCACATTTCATTCTTTTGCTGACTAATTAAATCTAAAGGCTTCTAACACTTAATAATGCTTCTCAAAATCTAACTTCATGAGAAAAGGAATACAATCATAAAATGCAGGTATACATATTTATATTCTATTCTAAGTCTCTTCTCAGAGAGCCAGTTTGGTGTAGTGGTTAAGTCCGTGGACTCTTATCTGGGAGAACCGGGTTTGATTCCCCACTCCTCCACCTGCACCTGCTGATGTGACCGTGAGTCAGTCACAAGCTCTGGCACAGCTGTTCTTGAAAAAGAACAGTTTGTGTTAGAGTTCTCTCAGCCCCACCTGCCTCACAGGGTGTCTGTTGTGGGGAGAGGAAGGGAAAGGAGTTTGTAAGCTGTTCTGGGACTCCCTTGGGTAGTGAAGGGCGGGGTATAAATCCAATCTCTTTTTCTTCTTCTTCTTCTACCTCACAGGGTGTCTGTTGTGGGGTGGGGTGGGGAAGGGAAAGGAGTTTGTAGGCCGCTCTGAGACTCCTTCGGGTAGTGAAGGGTGGGGTATAAGACCAATCTCTTCTTCTTCTTCTTCTTCTACCTCATAGGGTGTCTGTTGTGGGGTGGGGTGGGGAAGGGAAAGGAGTTTGTAGGCCGCTCTGAGACTCCTTCGGGTAGTGAAGGGTGGGGTATAAGACCAATCTCTTCTTCTTCTTCTTCTTCTACCTCACAGGGTGTCTGTTGTGGGGTGGGGTGGGGAAGGGAAAGGAGTTTGTAGGCCGCTCTGAGACTCCTTCGGGTAGTGAAGGGTGGGGTATAAGACCAATCTCTTCTTCTTCTTCTTCTTCTACCTCACAGGGTGTCTGTTGTGGGGTGGGGTGGGGAAGGGAAAGGAGTTTGTAGGCCGCTCTGAGACTCCTTCGGGTAGTGAAGGGCGGGGTATGAATCCAATCTCTTCTTCTTCTTCTTCTACCTCACAGGGTGTCTGTTGTGGGGAGGGGAAGGGAAAGGAGTTTGTGAGCCGTTCTGAGACTCTCTTGGGTAGTGAAGGGCGGGGTATAAATCCAATCTCTTCTCCTCTTCTTCTTCTTCTTCTTCCCTGGGTTAAATACTAGGGTCTGAATATCCTATGGTCAGACTCTTAAATAAGGCACAGTGACAGCTGTCAATATATATCAAAGAAAATATCAAAAATCACGTTTGAGAAATCACATCCCCTTGGTCCCTTGTCCTACGGTTTGGTGTAGTGGGTAAGAGCGACGGACTCTAATCCGGAGAACCGCGTTTGATTCCCCGCTCCTCCACATGCAACCAACTGGTTGACCTTGGGTCAGTCACAAGTTCTCTCAGAGCTGTTCTCTCAAGAGCCGCTCTCTCGAGAGCTCTCTCAGCCCCACCTACCTCACAGGGTGTCTATTCTGGGGGCAGGAAGGGAAAGGAGATTGTAAGCCTCTCTGAGACTCCGAGTGAAGGACGAGGTATAAATCCAACTCTTCTGCTGCTGCTGCTTTTGGGAATTTTTTAAATCGCAAAATGCTCGTTTCGGTTTTATCGTGTCCGGTGCTTCCTTTCAACGAGCCAATGAGGCGCAAGGAAAGCATTTTCAAACCACCAGGAGAATAACGGCAACTTCTGCCTCCCTCTCCCCTCCACAGCACCTGGCATGACCCACGTGATCATCCGCGAAGACCCGTACCGTGTGTCCGGAGACCAGATGGCCTTGGGCTTGTTGGCGGGAGCTGCCACGGGCGCTGCGCTGGGATCCTTCATGTGGATGCCGTGCTGGTTCTGAGACTCGCCCATCCGTGTCCCGCGCCCCGCCGCCAGCTGCTTGATTGAGACTCCCCGTTACCTCGGGGGGGTCGGAGAGGATCTGCTCTGTATTGTAGACTCTTGTAAGATTCCCTTTTGGCGCACGCGCCCACGGCCCCCCTCCACGGCTACTCTCGCGCACTCCCCTTGGCATCTCCCGACTATGCGTGTTTTTTGCAGCGTCTGTCGGTCTTCTTGGCCTCTGGGAAAGAGCCGTCAGCTTCGTCGCCATGCCATGCCATGCCACCCGAGGGCCCCTTTTTATCAGCCTTGTTCAGCCGGGGGTGGGGGTCGAAGGAGAGAAGGAACGGCGGCGGGCCGGTCCTGTACCGCCTTCGGCCCGTGTCCAGAATTCTTCCCTCCCTCTTCCTGGAATTCATCCGAAGGTATTTTAGGCCTTAGAGGAGATAGGTTAGCGCACTGGTGGTGAAAAGCACTCTCAGGTCCCAGCCGACTTATGGCAAGCCCTTGGGGTTTTCAAGCCGAGAGACGTTGGGAGGTGGTTTGCCACCGCCTGCCTCTGGCGTAGTGACCATGGTGGTCTCCCATCCAAATGCTAACCGAGGCCGACCCTACTTAGCTTCCGAGATCTGGCGGGACTGGGCTAGGCCGGGCCATGCAGATTGTGGCAGAAGACAAACACAGGGTGGGTTTTGCCTTATGCCTGCCTCTGCGTAGCAACCCTGGACGTCCTCAGCCGCTTCCCATCCAAGTCCTAGTCAGGGCTGGCCCTGCTTAGCTTCCAAGATTTGATGAGATTGGGCTAGCCAGCCTGGGGCATCCAGGTCAGGGCAAGTGACAGGCAGAGCTGGGTTGCCATGGCCTGCCTCTGCATAGCAACCCTGCGCTTCCTAAGGTGGTCTCCCATCCAAGTGCTAACCAGGGCTGGCCCTGCTTAGCTTCTGAGATTGGATGAGATGGGGTGTACGCCTGGGCCGTCCAGGTCAGAGCTAACTTAGTGTATGCTACATCAATGTTGACGCTTTGAGAATCCCCTTAACTGGCTGCCGAATGTCCTGTGAAATCTGTGCAACTGTTGACCACAGTCACCAGTATTCGTCGCCAGTTTTGGGGGAATACTTCTCTGGCCTTCTGCCAGAACACTTTAAGCTGCATTTCCTTTTTCCTAGATCTACTCCTCAAGTCTAAATATCCCTCCTTGCAGCTCACAGAGAAAGCACCAATAGAGGAAGCTTGTAGAGAAGGCGGAAGGTCCCTTTGGGTTGGGACAATTTCTACTGGTGAGATTTGGCGAAGTTCAAACAGGTCTGTAGTTCCGACTTCAGGTGGGTCAGAGGGCTGTGGAGTACGGAAGGTTGCGCACTCCCGGAGCATTTTCACTGCCCAAGGAGGTGCTTCTTAAGTGGCCTCCGCACATACATTGCTGGCTCTCTAGAGCTTTGAATAAGGAGGGCCGGCATCCGAAACTCAGGGGCTGCTTGGTGACCCAGCCAGGGGCCAAATGTCGCCACGTATACGGAGCCTTGTCAGGCTCCGGAGTGATGCAGTTAGGGCTTCTCCGTTCGATCCAGTGCCCAGGAGACAAAAACATAACATTGGCATGTGGAGTTTCTCCAGTTTTCACAAACTCCCCCCTCCACCACTCTTTCCTCATTAGTGAAGCTATAGGCAAAGTCTGCCTTTATGGAAATTTTGGAAAGCTACTGGGGGCCCAAATATAAAACGAGCAATAGAAAAGTTCTGCTGGTCTACCTAGTCCAGCCTCCCGTCTCACACAGGGGCCGGCCAATTCCTCTGGAGGGCCAACAACAGGGCAGAGAGGCCGAGGCCTTCCCCTGATAAGAACCTCAGAAGAGCCCTGCTGGGTCAGACCAGTGAAGGTCCATCTAGTCCAGCCTCCCGTCTCACACAGGGGCCAGCCAGTTCCTCTGGAGGGCCAGCAACAGGGCATAGAGGCCGAGGCCTTCCCCTGATGAGAACCTCAGAAGAGCCCTGCTGGGTCAGACCAGGAAGGGTCCATCTAGTCCAGCCTCCCGTCTCACACAGGGGCCAGCCAGTTCCTCTGGAGGGCCAGCAACAGGGCATAGAGGCCGAGGCCTTCCCCTGATGAGAACCTCAGAAGAGCCCTGCTGGGTCAGACCAGGAAGGGTCCATCTAGTCCAGCCTCCCGTCTCACACAGGGGCCAGCCAGTTCCTCTGGAGGGCCAGCAACAGGGCATAGAGGCCGAGGCCTTCCCCTGATGAGAACCTCAGAAGAGCCCTGCTGGGTCAGACCAGGAAGGGTCCATCTAGTCCAGCCTCCCGTCTCACACAGGGGCCAGCCAGTTCCTCTGGAGGGCCAGCAACAGGGCATAGAGGCCGAGGCCTTCCCCTGATGAGAACCTCAGAAGAGCCCTGCTGGGTCAGACCAGGGAGGGTCCATCTAGTCCAGCCTCCTGTCTCACACAGAGGCCAGCCAGTTCCTCTGGAGGACCAACAACAGGGCACAGAGGCCGAGGCCTTCCCCTGATAAGAGCCCTGCTAGATCAGACCAGGGAGGGTCCATCTTGTCCAGCATCTCATCTCACACAGTGGCCAACCAGTTCCTCTAAACTGCCAACAACAGGGCAGGGAGGCCGAGGCCTTACCCTAATAAGAACCTATGAAGAGCCCTGCTGCATCAGACCAGTGAGGGTCCATCTAGTCCAGCATCCTTTCTCACACAGGGGCCAGCCAGTTCCTCTGGAGGGCCAACAACAGGGCACAGAGGCCGAGGCCTCCCCTGATGTTTCCTCCTGCCACTGGGATTAAGAGGCTGACTGCCTCTGATGAAGGTTCCCTTTCAGTCACCAGGGCTAGTATCCACTGATAGGCCTCTCCTCCCTGAAACTTTCCAATCCTCTTTAAAAGCTGTCTGTGAAAACAATGGGCTGAATTCACCCGATTCCTGCCTAAGCAGAGTCGTAATAGTTTTCATAAAACTGCAGGTATGATGGAACCTCTTGCCCGTCCCAGCCCTAAGACACCTGACCTGGACCGATGATGTGATGCCCCAGTTCTGCATGCTGGGTGAGATTGCTGCGGAACTATGCGGTGCACCCCCACGGCACTCTGGATTCTGGCCTTGGCCTCTTAGAAGACAGGAAGGGACCTTCATGGTGAGGGAGAGGCATGTTTGCTGAAAGACGCTGCACTAGCCAGGCGCGGGCGGCCACCTACTTTGCTGCCCATAGTCAAAGGACCAGAAGAACACATGAACATAGGAAGCTGCCTGCCTTCTACTGAATCAGACCCTTGGTCCATCAAGGTCAGTATTGCGTACTCAGACTGGCAGCCGCTCTCCCAGATCTTAGGTCTTTCTGATCATCTACTACCTGGTTTTTGAAACTGGAAATGCCGGGGACTGAACCTGGGACCTTCTGCATGCCAAGCAGGGTGCTCTGCCACTGAGCTTGAGCACTTCTCCCTGGATCTCCAGGGACTCAGGCAGAAATCTTTCATATCACCTCCTACCTGACCCTTCAATCTGGACAAGCTGGGGATTGAACATGGGACCTTCTGCATACCAAACAGATGTTCTATTGCTGAGCCATGCCCCCTCCCCCCCGTGAAGAATTGAGGTGGTGGGTTGTTGTTTGGCTTTTTTCAACTGGCACGGGGAATGCATCCACGGGACCAGCCTCTTTGGGCTAGTTTAGGTCACTGCTAGAATGCTTCCCGTTCATCTGCCCAGTTCCTGGAAGGGAGATCCGTTAACGGCTGATAGCCAAAATGACAAAAGGGAACCTTCATGTTCAAAGGCTGTAGCTCTCTGACTATCAGTGCTTGGGGGGCGGGGGGACAGATGGGGAAGACGTTAACCTCTCTCTGCCCCATTTGTGGGCAGGCCCGTAGCTACGATGGGCATTTGGGGACCATGCCCCCTTAATTAAAAGCCACGCCCCCCACAAAAAGCCATGCCAAAAAGCAGTTTTGTTAAAAAATGTATTAAGTCACACCGGCTTAAGTTAGTTAACTTAACTTAGCTGCCCCCTTTTGTGACTGTCCATGGGGTTTTCTTGGGAAAGATACTGGAGTGGGTTGCCATTTCTTTCTCCAATGGATTACGCTTTGTCTTTGGCCACCCAATGAGAAGGGAGCATTCACTGGAGAAGACCCTGATGCTGGGAGAGATCGAAGGTCGAAGAAGAAGGGGACGGGCAAAGGATGAGACAGTTGGACAGTGTTATCGAGGCGACAAACATGAAATTCAGCAAACTCCGGAGGTTGATGGAGGACAGGAGAACATAAGAGAACATAAGAACATAAGAGAAGCCAATACTGAATCAGGCCAATGGCCCATCTAGTCCAACACTCTGTCACACAGCGGCCAAAATATACCAGGGGCCATCAGGAGGTCCACCAGTGGGTCCAGAACACTAGAAGCCCTCCCACTGCTGCCCCCTCCAGCACCAAGAATAGAGTGCATCACCTGCCCCAGACTGAGAGTTCCCATCTATACCCTGTGGCTAATAGCCACGGATGGACTTCTGCTCCATATGTTTATCTATGAAACAGGATGCTGGACCTGACATTAGGTGAGATGGATCATTGGTCTGATCCCGCACAGTGGCTCTCAGGTTCGCCAGGCCCATTTCAAAGGCTATCAGTGCGGGTGTCACTGAGGGTTGCCAATCTCCAGGCGGGGCTAACAATAATTTAAGGAAACAGATGAACAGATGCGAATCACATATGACTTAACGTCACACGAGGCGCCAGAAATTTCTCAAATGTGCACCAGTATTCCAATACGTGAAATACATGAACTGCAATCGATAGGCTGGAGATTTAAAGCAATATCTAACGTTTACTATTTGACACTCGGGGGGGGGGCAAAACCCTTCACAGATTCTACGTTTACAATTTCAGTGGAGCCTGGAGATCTCCCGGAATCTCGACTGATCACCGGACTGCAAGGATCGGTACCCTCAGAGAAAATAGCTGCTTTGGAGGGCGGGCTCTATGGCATCTTACCCCACTACGGTCTCTCCCCGCCCCCGGCTTTGCCCTTAAATATCCGGGAATTTCCCAGTCTGGAGTTGGCAAGCATAGATTGTCACTTGAAAACAGAACTGCAGACACGGCCCAGGAGTGGGCGCAAGACAGGGGGCATTGTTTTGTGTGCTGGCATTTCCACCACGCGCTTCACGTCCTTTTTAACGCCTCACCAATGTGCTCCCCTTTTTGGAGGAGGGGCAGTTTTTAAATCTTTTATTTTTTCAGTCGATTGACCCTCATTTTTTCCCATAGGAGTGTTCAAAGCAAAAAAAGAAAGTTCAGAGAAGGGCAACTAGAATGATAAAAGGGTTGGCACACTTTCCCTGTGAAGAAAGGTTAAGGCGCTTGGGGCTCTTTAGCTTGGAGAAACGACGGCTGAAGGGTGACGTGATCGCGGTTTACAAGATTATGCGTGGGATAGAGCAGGTGGAGAAAGAAGTCCTTTTCTCCCTTTCTCATAATACGAGAACTCGTGGGCGCTCAATGAAATCGCTGAGCGGTCGGGTTAGAACAGATAAAAGGAAGTCCTTCTTCACCCAAAGAGTTATTAACACCTGGAATTCACTGCCACAGGAGGTGGTGGCAGCTACAAGCATGGACAGCTTCAAGAGGGAATTAGATAAATGTACGGAGCAGAAGTCCTTCAGTGGCTATTAGCCACAAGGTATAGATAGGGACTCTCAGTCTGGGGCAGGTGATGCACTCTGGTCTTGGTGCTGGAGGGGGCAGCAGTGGGAGGGCTTCTAGTGTCCTGGCCCCACTGCTGGACCTCCTGATGGCACCTGGTACATTTTGGCCGCCGTGTGACAGAGTGTTGGACTGGATGGGCCATCGGCCTGATCCAACATTTGGCTTCTCTTGTGTTCTTATGCTCTAACAAAACCCTGCCACGTATGGGTTGCAGTTCCATGGTCAGAACAGCAGGGGGAGCTGCTTCCCATATGGAGCAACCGTCCAGAGAACCAGAGGCGTGAACGGTCTCCGTAGGTCCTTCTGGCTAAAACCGAACCTGCTTCCTGCTCTAACTTCCAATGCACACTGTGCGAAGTTCTACCGTAGGGAGGCCAAGGAGTACAGTCCGGCAACTTAACGTCCACTGAAAACCATGGCTGGAAGCTGCAGGGTTGCAATTGCAAAACTCCAAGAGGCGCCTGGAGATTTCCTGGGATTGCGACTTGACTGCAAGATGTCAGAGATCAGTTCCCCTGGAGAAAATGGACCCTTTGGAAGGTGAACTCTAGGGCATTATAGCCCCCGCTGAGGTCCCTCTCCTTCCCAGACCCTAACCCTCCCCAGACTCTACCCCCAAAATCTCCACGAATTTCCCAACCCAGAACTGGCCGAATCTCAACCCCGTGGGTCCAGGCCTTTCGCTTGTTTAACCAACAAGAGCCAGTTTGGTGCAGTGGTTAGGAGGAGTGCAGACTCTAATCTGGGAGAACTGGGTTTGATTCCTCCACTCCTCCACATGCAGCTGCTGGAGTGACCTTGGGTCAGTCACAAGTTCTCTCACATCCTTCCTTATATATATTTGAGTTTTGGTCATACCTTATATGGTCAAAATGCGCGCCAGAATCAGTTGGCTGAGGGACTTGCCAGTCAGAGACGGAGTCCCTCGCCACTGGCTGCTTAGCCTTCCGGCGTGGCTGTGCGCCCTCCCACTCAGCCACCGCGCAGCCTCGCGGCCCCAGTCTGCTCCAGCCACCGATCGCTTCGGGCTGGGGGCAGCGGCGGCTACCGGCTCGGAGGGACTTCACCCAAAGCTGGGTATGGAGGCTTTGTGGGGGAGGGCGCAGCGGGCCTCTGGAGCGCTGCGCGGCCACCCCTCCCTGAAGGCTTTCGGGAACGCGATGTGCGGGGGCGGGGTTGCCCATTTCCGAGGGCCCTCCCGAACGGCGGGGCAGGGAGGCTTGCGCGCGGGGTCAGCGGCGGCCCTCGGACGCTTCCCTTGCCCGGAGAACACCGCCCCTCCTCCCTGCGTGACGGGGCCAGCCCAGCCGCCTTGCCCACCCCCAAGGACTCTCCCTAGGGCCCGTTGCCTCGGCCGCAACGGGCTTCCCCCTAGTAAGAACATAAGAGAAGCCAATGTTGTATATATTTTTGCTATAGAAGGCTTACATTTGGAATAGTAGCCGGACAAGCTTTAACTCTAAAAGTCGCCATTGGACTCCCTGCCTGTCCCAGGAAACCTCCGATCCCCTCTCCTTCAAAACCCACAATCCTCTTTTTTCCCCCCAGTTGGATGTTACTAACCACCTAGGGTTGCCAGCCTCCAGGTGGGGCTGGAGGTTCCCCGGAATTACAACTGTTCCCCGGCTACGGAGATCAGTCCCCCCGGAGGAAACAGCTCCTCCGGAGGGTAGCATTCATGGCATTATACCCCACCCCCGCAATCACATCCTTCCCTAACATCTGCGGTCCCCAGGCTCCACCCCCAAATATCCAGGAATTTCCCAACCTGGAGGTGGCAACCCTTACCACCGCCACATGTCTCCTCCCCCTTCTAATAAACAGTTCAGAATTTTGAACCTGACCTTAGTTGTGAAAGAGGGCAAGATCTTCTCCTATCCGTTACGGTAACTGCTTTCCGTTTGAACCCGGATCTGTGTGTTACGAGTCTTTTTCTAGCTGTAGGGGAACAACCGGAGAGCTAACAATGATTACGGCTGTTATTGATAGAATCATAGAGTTGGAAGGGACCTCCAGGGTCATCTAGTCCAACCCCCTGCACAAGGCAGGAAATCCACAAACACCTTCCCCCCAACACCCCCAGTGACTCCTGTTCCGTGCCCTGAAGATGACCAAAAAACCCTTCCAGGATCTCCAGCCAAACTGGCCTGGGGAAAACTGCTTCCTGACCCCAAAGTGGCAACCGGCTTTCCCCTGGGCATGTAAGAAAGGGCCACGAGGACTAAGCACTGAGCCAACCCTTCCTGCCCTCCCTTCTCGTGATCTGCCTAAGTTCACAGACAGCCCTCGAGGCTCTCCTTGGAAACCTCCCAAGGAGAGCCCACCATCTCCCGAGGAAGTCTCTTCCACCGAGGAACCGCTCTAGCTGTCGGGAAGCGCTTCCTAATGCTGGCATTAAAGGGAGCAGCATCAACTATATTTCTGCTTTTCTGGTTGAGGAGAGGAAAATTCCTCAGTGTCTTTTCTCTCCCCCCCGCCTTGCCGCAATGCTCACAGTCCAGCCAATAGATGCAGCGATTGGTGGACATTTTGATTTAACTGATAGGATTGTGTGCAACAGATAGATGTCGTACTGTCAGGTTAGGCCTTGATTTTTAAAGCGAAAGGCCGTGTCAACTCGTAGAATGTTCTAAATTTTGTACTTGGGTGCCACAATGGAGTACACAAGGAGTCCCCACATTTCCTGAGGCCCACCAAGTGTTTTTTTTTTAAAGTGGATGGAGCCACGTGGGGCTTTTGCCCAGCAAGGATTTTGATTGGTCGTAGGAAATTTGATTGGCAGTACAGATTTTTTACAGGAGTTGCGGTGGCTCAAGTGGTTAAGACGCTGAACTGCAGGCTGTGGAAGGTCAGTAGTTCAGCAGTTCGAGACCCGTGAGTGCCGCATGACGGGGTGAGCTCCCGTCTCTAGTTCCAGCTCCTGCCAACCTAGCAGTTCGAAAGTAAGAAATTGCAAGTAGATAAATAGGTACCACTTCGGTGGGAAGGTAACAGCGTTCCGTGTGCCTTGGTGTTTAGTCATGCCGGCCATGTGACCACGGAAACGTCTTCGGACAGCGCTGGCTGTTCGGTTTTGAAATGGAGATGAGCACTGCAACCCTAGAGTCGGATTCGACTGGCTTTCGAGCAAGGGAACCTTTACCTTTACAGATTTTTTAAAAAATGTTGATTTGGCAGCGGCTGCCCCCACAACACAAGGATCTTCACTGTGCGACTGAATGTAAGCTGCGATGGCCATTGTATGGCTGGCTGCGCCTCCTACAGCCGCCGCCATTTTGCCGCGGCGCCCACCACGCGATGTCAGAATTCCAAAAGGGGCCCCCAGGCTCAAAAGGTTTGGGGACCCTAGCCCTGACCTGGATAACCCAGGCAAGCCTGATCTCGTCAGATCTCGGAAGCTAAGCAGGGCCGACTCTGGCAAGGACTTGGAAGGGCGACCTCCAAGGAATACCAGGGTCGGGACGCAGAGGCAGGTAATATCAAGCCACCTCTCTGAAATGTCCTAGCCCCAGTAGGGGTCACCAGAAGTCAAGCATGACTTCCAGGCAAGCACACACAAACACAAATAATATATATTTTTTTAAAGTTTGGGGACCCCTGGAGTACACACCAAGCTGTGTGTATTTGGAAGCGGGCGCCATCCCAAAATACAGGCACGTGTGCCGTTCTTGGGCCACACATCACATTCGTATTTCGACTCAGGGCTCTTTATGTAGCAGGAACTCCTTTGCATATTAGGCGACTGACACGCTCCCTAATGTAGCCAATCGTCCAAGAGCTTACAGAGCTCTTCTTACAGGGGCTACTGTTAGCCCTTGGAGGATTGGCTACATTAGGGGGGGTGTCGCCTGATATGCAAAGGAGTTCCTGCTACAAAAGAGCCCTGTCCCTAATGTAGCCAATCCTCCAAGAGTTTACGGAGCTCTTCTTACAGGGGCTACTGTAAGCTCTTGGAGGATTGGCTACATTAGGGGG
>JAPDNY010001489.1:0-15153 GCA_029375565.1 Gekko gecko | reverse complement strand
CGATTTTAAAAGAGACAAGAAGGGTGGCGACTGCGCATGCCTTGATCTACAATGTAACCTGGCAACCTGAATAAGTGAGGTTGTAGAGGGTGGTAGGCGCTCTGGGTGGGCGGAAAAGGGTGTCACAGCTGCTTGGCTGGGGCCATATGTGTATTTAGGACCTTTTTGTCGCACTTTTCCTCTGAGGATCTCATCCATCGTTGCCTCCTCCTTCTCCTCCATTTTATCCTCACGATGACCCTGCAAAGTAGGCCAAGGGAGAGACTAGCCTGAAGTCACCCAGCAGGTTCCCAAGGCATGGCGAGGATCCAAACCCTGGGCCTCCCAGATCTCTAGTCCAGCCCTCTAACCATGCAAGCTCTCAAGGGTTCTCAAGCAACCAGGAGGCCAGAGCATGGCCGGTTCCAGTTTTTTAGGGGGCTGGACAGAGAGTGCCTATAAGGGCCCCCTGCTCACACCTCTCTCCCTCCCACGTGCCACCTGTGCATCCGCCCAGCACGTGGACTCCATAGCTAGCTTCATTGCCAGCAGCAGCAGCAGCAGCAGCAGCAGCAGCAGCAGCAGCAGCAGCAGCAGCAGAAGAAGAAGAAGAAGAAGAAGAAGAAGAAGAAGAAGAAGAAGAAGAAGAAGAAGAAGAAGAAGAAGAAGAAGAAGAAGAAGAAGAAGAAGAAGAAGAAGAAGAAGAAGAAGAAGAAGAGGAGGAGGAGGAGGAGGAGGAGGAGGAGGAGGAGGAGGAGTTCGGATTTATACCCCACCCTTCACTACCCGAAGGTGTCTCAGAGCGGCTTACAAACTCCTTCCCCTTCCCCTCCCCACAACAGACACCCTGTGAGGTAGGTGGGGCTGAGAGAGCTCTCTTAAGAACTGTCCTTGAGAGAACAGCACTTAGAGAACTTGTGGCTGACCCAAGGCCACACCAGCAGCTGCATGGGGAGGAGTGGGGAATCAAACCCGGTTCTCCCAGATGAGAGTCCGCGCTCCTAACCATGACACCAGACTTGCAGGTGAGGGGAAGGGAAAGGCCACAGAGACAGATGGCAGAGGAGGTCCGTGGACAGCTACTTGGTGGCAGCGGGCTGCACTGGAAACCTGGGCCCCAGCAATTGCATCACCTCAGGTTTTGCTGACTCTGGATTTGGACCCGAGTGCTGGTAGGTGTTGTCGGTGTGGTTTATGTCCAGCCAAATAAGGGTTGCCAGCTCTGAGTCAGGAAACACCGGGAGAATTGGGGGTGGAGCCTAAGGAGGGCGGGGTTTGGGGAGGGGGAGAGGACTTCAGTGGGGTTTCTTCAAGGGCAGGGCAATCCAGAAACGCAACGGTCAGATTTCCATTTGAAAGCACAAAGCTTCTCTCCGCCATCGGCTTTGCCCATATTCTTGTTGATTGGCCCGACCTTGAAGAAACCTCACGGTGAAACGGGCCCTCCAAGTCGACTACTCATTGCCAGGACTGTACTTGGGTTATTGATTTATCGAACACCTGGCCGAGAAATTGAGGGCTGGATCCTAACAGAGAAATTTCGTGGTACTTTTGGTGTGAGCCACAACTCAAGTTGGAATGGCTTGAGGAACGATTGACTTTGATAAATACCAAGGACTTTGCTTCGTGTTAAAACTACAACTTTAGAATAAAATAATCGTAGAGTTGGAAAGGACCTCCAGGGTCACCTAGTCCAGCCCCAGCACAATGCAGGGAATTCACAAATACCTCCCTCTCCACACCCACAGTGACCCCTGTCCCATGCCTAGAAGATGACAGAAAAACCTCCAGGATCCCTGCTCAAACTGTCTTGGAAAAAATTGTCTCCAGACCCCAAAGTGGTGATCAGCATTTCCCTGGGTGTGTAAGAACGGGCCACAATAACATAAGCACTGATGCAACCCGTCCTGCCCTCCCTCTCACGAACTGCTTAAGTTCACAGAATCCACATTGCTGTCAGATGGCCATCGAGCCTCTGTTTGAAAACCTCCAAAGAAGGAGAGCCCACCACCTCCCGAGGAAGCCTGTTCCACTGAGGAACCGCTCCAACTGTCAGGAAGTTCTTCCTCATGTTTAGCCAAAAACTCTTCTGATAAAATTTCAACCCATTGGTTCTGGTCTGTCTGACCTTCTGGGGCAACGGAAAACAACTCCGCTCCATCCTCTATAGGACAGCCCTTCAAGTCCTTGAAGACGGTTATCATATCCCCTCCCAGTCACCTCCTCTCCGGGCTAAACATACCCATCTCCTTCAGCCTTTCCCCACAGGACTTGGTCTCCAGACCCCTCACCATCTTTAACTATATCGTATTGTATTGACGGATTATAACTGTCTACTTAACAGGAATAAAGATTGCATCAGTAATACGGCGGTGATTGTTCTTCTTGGCTTGTCGATCTCCTTTCCGCCCCTTTCTCTCCCGTTGCGCTTACCCCCTGGAGGTTGGCAACCGCTCGCCTGAATCCAGGTGCATTTGGAACAGCCAAAGTTCTTCTCTGGGGGGGGGGGACAAGATAATCAGTCAAATAACCAGAGGAGTGTCCTGCCATTGCAGTGGGAAAGCCAGGCAGTGCAGGCACAGCTGGAGTTTCTCAGCTGGCACAAACAAGGCGATTCTCTTCACTTCCCAGCCAGGGCATTGTTCCCTGAAGCTCCCAGAGGCATTCACAGGGGGTCTCTGGGTATCCGAGCCAAGCTTATTATTCAGTTACCTGCTGGTACCGAATAGGCCCTCCTGCAGAGACATGTGTGTCGTGCTTTCGGATCAAATTATCTCGCAGATCCTGCGCTCGCTGGCAACATTTCCTTTCGGAAGCTTTCCCCGCCTCCCCAAGCCTTTCTCTAACAACAGCCACAGCGATCCTCCCTTCAGGTGCCCTCGAACCCAATCCTCAAGAGAACCCTTTGAGCCTGAAGAACGATTTTGGAGTCCAGTGGCAACTTTAAGACTAACAAAGGTTTATCCAAGGCACGAGCACTGGAAATATAATTGAGAAAGGGTGCCTGCACACGAAAGCTCACACCTCGGATAAACCTTTGTGGGTTTTAACGGTGCCGCTGGACTCGAATTTTGTCCCGCTGCTTCAGACCAGCACGGACGACCACCTGGACCTACCTCTGAGCCTGGAAATTGAAAGCCGGCGAAATGAGGAGCACCTTTCCGTCTCACCTGAGAATATCTCTAGCCCAAAAGCGCCCTCCAGTGGCCCTGGAGAAGAAGTGAGGGAAACACGCAGTTTGCAGGAGAGGATAAAGAGGAACAAGCCAAGCTGCTACAACGGCCTTCCCAGGAGGCGGCAGACTCGGGTGATGCTTTTGCAGAACGTCCGGAACAGCCGCGTGGGAGGTCTGCTGACAGCAATCAGTCCAGAAACAAGACGACTAAGCAGGGGAGCACGATAGAGGTTTATAAAATTATGCATGGGGTGGAGAGTGTCGACAAAGGGAACTTTCCCTCCCTCTCCCCAAAATACCAGAAATCGAGGGCGTCCCATGAAACTGACAGGCAGTAGGTTCAGGACGGACAAAAGGAGATACTTCCTTGGTGGTCTCCCATCCAAGATTTATACCACCCCCAGCAAGGGGCTTTCAGGGTAAGGGAGAAGCGGAGGTGGTTGGCCATTGCCTTCCTCTGCAGAGCCTTCCTTGGTGGTCTCCCATCCAAGATTTATAGCACCCCAGCAAGGGGCTTTCAAGGCCAGTGAGAAGCGGAGGTGGTTAGCCATTGCCTTCCTCTGCAGAGCCTTCCTTGGTGGTCTCCCATCCAAGATTTATAGCACCCCGAGCAAGGGGCTTTCAAGGCCAATGAGAAGTGGAGGTGGTTGGCCATTGCCTTCCTCTGCAGAGCCTTCCTTGGCGGTCTCCCATCCAACACTTATGGTGACCCCAGCAAGGGGCTTTCGAGGGCAAGTGAGAAGCAGAGGTGGTTTGCCATTGCCTTCCTCTGCAGAGTCTTCCTTGGTGGTCTCCCATCCAAGTACTGACCCTGCTTAGCTTCTGAGATCTGATGAGATCGGGCGAGCCTGGGCTACCCAGGTCAGGGCGAGAGTGAGCGGTAGGACACACACCAATATATTTGTGGTTTTTCTTTAAGGAAAATTAAACCTTAAAACTCTGGACTTTGTGGAGGATTGCATTCCACTTTGAACATCCTTTCGGTACCTATGTTTAAATCTGAATCTAGGTGACATCATCTCAAGTTAATCACCTTGATGGTCCTGAAATCCACGGCAGACAATTGCCATTGAGCATTCATCTTTTGAGTAAAATGGAAAAAGGGGGGAAACTTGTACAGGGATTTGCTGCATTTCGCTTCTCTCTCTCTCTCTCCTCTCTCTCTCTCTCTCTCTCTCTCTCTCTCTCTCTCTCTCTCTCTCTCTCTGCCCCCCCCCAACTCCATTGTGGGCTCCTTTTTAATCTGCATATTTCATTATCCTTCGCTCTCCAAGGGAGGCTTCTCAAATTGAAATCCCAGGGGGAAGCCGGAAGATCAGACAGACTGAGTTTATATTTGAATATATATTAAAAAAAATAAATTTGAATATATACGTTTCATCATCCTTGGGGTGCTGAAAAGCTCGGCTCTGGGAAAGGTAGGGGTTCTGTTCAATCCAGTAGAAAGGGCAGCTGGTATATAGAGATAGATGATAGATAGATGATAGATAGATGATAGATAGATGATAGATAGATGATAGATAGATAGATAGATAGATAGATAGATAGATAGATAGATAGATAGATAGATAGATGATAGATAGATAGATGATAGATAGATAGATAGATAGATAGATAGATAGATAGATAGATAGATAGATGATAGATGATAGATGATAGATGATAGATGATAGATAGATAGATAGATAGATAGATAGATGATAGATAGATAGATAGATAGATAGATAGATAGATAGATAGATAGACAGACAGACAGACAGACAGACAGACAGACAGACAGACAGACAGATGATAGATAGATAGATAGATAGATAGATAGATAGATAGATAGATGATAGATAGATAGATGATAGATGATAGATAGATAGATAGATAGATAGATAGATAGATAGATAGATAGATGATAGATAGATAGATAGATAGATAGACAGATAGACAGACAGATGACAGACAGACAGACAGACAGACAGACAGACAGATGATAGATAGATAGATAGATAGATAGATAGATAGATAGATAGATAGATAGATGATAGATGATAGATGATAGATGATAGATGATAGATGATAGATGATAGATGGATGGATGGATGGATGGATGGATGGATGGATGGATGGATGGATGGATGGATGGATAGATAGATGATAGATAGATAGATGATAGATAGATAGATAGATAGATAGATGATAGATGATAGATGATAGATAGATAGATAGATAGATAGATAGATAGATAGATAGATAGATAGATAGACAGACAGACAGACAGACAGATGATAGATAGATAGATAGATAGATAGATAGATAGATAGATAGATAGATAGATAGATAGATAGATAGATAGAAGATAGACGACGGACGGGCGGACGGACGGACGGACGGACGGACGGACGATAGATAGATAGATAGATAGATAGATAGATAGATAGATAGATAGATAGATAGATAGATAGATAGATAGATAGATAGATAGATAGATAGATAGATAGATAGATAGATATAGGGCTGCAGTGGCTCAGAGGTTAAGATGCTGAGCTGCAGACCAGAAGGTCGGTAGTTTGGCAGTTTGAGACCCAAGTGCCGCGTGATGGAGTGAGCTCCTGTCTCTGGCCCCAGCTCCTGCCAATCTAGCAGTTCAAAAGCAAGAAATTGCAAGTAGATAAATAGGTACCACTTTGGTGGGAAGAGAACACCATTCCGTGCACCTAGGAGTTTAGTCATGCCGGCCACATGACCACAGAAATGTCTTCAGACAGTGCTGGCTCTTCGGCTTGGAAATGGAGATGAGCACCGCCCCTAGAGTCAGATTCAACTAGCTTTCAAGCAAGGGAAACCTTTACTTCTATATGTGTATATATATATATATATATACACACACACACACACACACACACAAACACACATTTAGTGGTAGGGGGAAATAGTTCATTATTCTTTAGCTCAATGGTGTTCACAAACTTTTGGGAATGGATAACAAGTAACAGACGCATACTGGATGCGGGATACACTTCCAGGTAGAAGTGTGTGTGAACAAGATCTTGGGGTACAGGTGGACCGTAAGTTAAATATGAGTAGCCAATGTGATGCAACGACAAAAAAGTCTAATGCAATCTTGGGCTATTTCAATAGAGGCATAACATCCAAATCTCAAGACATCATAGTCCTGCTGACCACTGCGTTGGTCAGGCCGCTCCTGGAGCATTGTGTGCAGTTCTGGAGGCCTCACTTCAAAAGAGATGTGGACAGAATGGAGTGCGTGCAGAGGAGAGCAACGAGGATGGTCGGGGGCTGGAGACCAAGCCCTATGAGAAAAGGCTGAAGGACTTGGAGAAGAGGAGGTTTAGTCTGGAGAAGAGAAGTCTGGGGGGGGGGGCATGATTGCTCTCTGTGGCAAGTTAACAATCTGACTGTTCAGCATAAGTTAAATGTACCTACACGAATATGTCATGGAAGATGTGCTTCTATTTTTGTAAGTAAAATTTCTTTCTCTTGTTACCACTGGAGTCAGACCATCTTTGTAACTTGTTTGAACAGCATTTCCCCCTAAACCGGGAAACACGGAGGATTGGGGATGCTGCGTAAAGCTTCTGTGCTTCCAAGGCATATTATATATTTTTTTACATTTAACCCAATAATTCAGAGGTGGCTTGCCCTTGCTTGCCAGCCCTGGTCTTCCGTGGGGATCTCCCCTCCAAATCCTGACCGGGACCAGCCCTGCTTAGCTTCTGAGATTTGACAGATAGATAGATGATAGATGATAGACAGACAGACAGACAGATCAAAGGCAAGCCATGCTGATGACAACTAACCTACTCTCTCATTGGCCACTGGGGAAGCTGCCTTGGCATCCTATTGGCCCATCCCACTCCTCCATTCTTCCACCTCCACTGTTGACATGGTGCACCCTGGGAGTTCTAGTTCTCAGCTGGCCTTACTGTCACCAGAGCAAAGGGAATTAGAACTACAACTCCCAAGCTGGGAGTCCCAAGAGGCTGTGGGGAATTAGCAGGCAGTCAGTGAAACTGTTAGGCCCCATTCACACTGAGCATTTGCCGCGCTGAAGGCACGGGAGCCCTGTGGACTTTCCGTGCGCGATCATACGAGTACATCAGGGAGGCATAGTGCTCCCATGGCCAACCCACGGCTTCCCATGAAAAACGCGGAGTAAAAAACTACTAGGTCCAAAGTACTAGTTTCCGGAAACCCCGGGGCAAAGGCTGGTGTCTGACCGCGGGAGCGCCAGTATCCCACGGCTTCCGACGCCCGCCCATGTCCCCGGGGTTTCCAGATGTTGTAAGTTTCCATGGGATGCGCACCAATGCTGAACAGCGCATGCGCACACACAAGACACCGACAGCAGCCCGCCCCCCCAATGGCGCATGCGCACTTCGCAACACTTTGCACTTGTGCGGTGTGATCGGGGCGCAGAGCTGGAGCATGGCAACCCGGTGGCCCGTGTGATCGGGCTACCGCGCCTTATTTAGCTCCGGGGCGAACTGCCACGCCTCTCCCCCTGTTTTCTGGCCCCTATGACTGGGGCCTTAATCAGTTAAAGCATTAAAAGGGAAGTAGCTTTGGAACTGAAAGAGGCTGGGGGGAAAGGGAAGGCTAGGATGCTCTCTCTGGATTACCACTGAACTCCAGACTACAGAGATCAATCCCCATGGAGCAAATGGTTGCTTTGGAGGGTAAGCTCTATAGCATCATATCTCACTGAAGTCCTTCAACAAACCTGGCCCTCCAATTAGTATTGCCAACCTTCAGGCAGCACCTGGAGATTTCCAGCTATTACAACTGATGTCCAGGTGACCAAGATCAGTTCTCCTGGAGAAAATGGCCGCTTTGAGCAGTGGACTCTGGCATTATACCCTGCTGAAGTCCCTCTGCACCCCAAACCCTGCCCTCCCCAGGCTCTACCCCTCAAATCTACAGGTATTTCCCAACCCAAAGTTGACAACCTGGTAACTGGCAACAGAACCACTTCCCAGACCCTTGGAACCCAGAAAACATGGCATAGGAGGAGCTCTACCTTAGCTGCCACTGCAGAGTCCCAAATCAACATTCAGGAGTGGAGGGAACCATACCTGTCAGCTGCCACCACTCTGGACTTAGGGCCCCTTGAGAAGGCCCAGAGTACCCTCCCAAGCCCAACCAAAATGCCCCTTTTAAGCTGAGAAACATAGGCGTGATGACCAGGCAGAGAACAATTAAACCAAGTGTTTATTAATACAGTACTGGGGCAAGGCAAACAAGACAAGGTGCTTTAAAATATATAACAGCGTTTAAAGGCAAGATAAAACAAATCTAACATAATTACCTATTTCTTCCTAACTGGTTACTATTTCAAGGCCCCCCTTTTCTATCAGGCCTGTACTCACTCTGTCCCAAGTAAGGGATCTTTCTCTCAGACAAGTCCCCTCAGTTTTACTCTGTGTGAGGCAAGACTGCAGGAGAGAAAAGAACACAGTTTCATGGCCCACAAAGCTTTAAGTTCCATCTCCTCACACAATCTCTAGACACCGATTGGTTACAACCATCGCTAAGCCTTATGGGGACTGTAGGCTGTGTCGACTTCCCACTCCCACACAGGTCTCTCCTTGGCCTAGGCCTCTAGACCCTGTCTCCCAATCCCACACAGATCATGACAAACCCACTCGGGGCAGCAAAATGAGACAGCCCTGCCTTATAGCTTATTGTTCAGTCGCACAGTCGAGTCCGACTCTTCGCGACCCCATGGACCAGATTACGCCAGGCCCTCCTGTCTTCCGCTGTCCACTGAAGTTTGCTCAATTTCATGTTCATTGCATCGATGACACTGTCTAACCATCTCATCCTTTGCCGTCCCCTTCTTCTTTGACCTTCAATCTTTCCCAGCATCAGGGTCTTCTCCAGTGAATGCTCCCTTCTCATTTGGTGGCCAAAGTATTTGGGCTTCAGCTTCAGGATCTGGCCTTCCAGGGAATAGTCAGGGTTGATTTCTTTTAGGATTGACTGATTTGATCTCCTTGCAGTCCAAGGGACTCTCAAGAGTCTTCTCCAGCACCATAGTTCAAAAGAATCTATTCTTTGGCGCTCAGCCTTCCTTATAGTCCAACTCTCGCAGCCATACATTACTACGGGGAATACCATTGCTTTGACCATGCGGACTTTTGTTGGCAGGGTGATGTCTCTGCTTTTTATCATGCTGTTTAGGTTTGCCATCGCTTTCCTCCCAAGGAGCAGACGTCTTTTAATTTCATGGCTGCAGTCACCATCTGCAGTGATCTGGAATCCCAGGAACGTGAAGTCTGTCACTACTTCTACGACTTCCCCTTCTATTTGCCAAGGAGTGATGGGGCCAGATGCCATGACCTTAGTTTTTTTGATGTTGAGCTTCAAGCCCACTTTTGCACTCTCCTCTTTCACCCTGAGCCAGAGGCTCTTTAGGTCCTCTTCACTTTCTGCCATCAGAGTGGTATCGTCTGCATATCTGAGGTTATTGATCTTTTCCCCAGCAATCTTAACTCCTGCTTGTGATTCATCCAGGCCAGCATTTCGCATGATGTACTCTGCATATAAATTAAATAAGCAAGGTGACAATGCCTTATAGCTAAGCAGAAGGAAATGAAGCATTTTGAATGTGAGCCTGGATATGCAAGGTTTTCTAACATTCCGTGAGGCAACAGGGCCCGGCATTTCCCTGTGGGAATGAGTAGCAGCTAACCCAAACAGTTTTTTTCAAACCAGACTCCTATGCAGTGTGAGCCTCCAAATGCCTCCACATTCTGATTTCTGGATTTCTGGCATCTGCCTCCTAAATATGGCTCGCCTCCCTCTATTTTCCCCTTCCCTCCGCAGCCCCACCAGCCACAGCTGGGACACTCACTGGGACCCTCATTCTAGAGCTCATTGTATTTCTTCCCACAACAGGCCTTACTCCTAGTATCTAATAACTTGCAATGCAGGCTGGCATCATATGTAGAAACCAGAGAGATAGGAGCTGGCAGGATGGTGGACTAGAGCGCAAGAATCCAGCCACTGGTTCCAGAAGAGTCACGGGCTGCAAGAAGGAAATGCACATGCTGAGAAGTAAAGACGAATGGCGCACAGGAGAGAGCTTCGATTAAGGGGAATTCGCCTCCCCATCGAGCAGCCATTACCAGCATTAGGCACTGCGAGGCTTCAATGAGCCCCCTGAGACATCTCCCAGTTCAGGGTGTCCCCATTAATTGGAGCTTTTGAGTCCTCTTTCAAGTGACAGTAGCTTCAACCTGCCAAAAGAGGCTCACACCGAATCATCATGGGAAGCAGAAACATCTTTATCTGTTTCAGGTGGATAGCTGTGTTGGTCTGCAGTAGGAAAGTAAGATTTGAATCCAGTAGCAACAAGATTTCCAGGGTATAAGCTTTCGAGAGCTGTTATGTATTGGGACTGGAACATTCCAGGACTGTTTCTACCAGAGACTGGCTGAGCTTGGAACAATAGCCCACCAGGACTCTGGAGGAGGCCAATGAGGGATTAATGGTTCTGACAATGGCCTATCGTTAGTAGCTGTTTGGGGAAGTGGGTGGAGTTGCATGCTATTAAACAGGGCAGTTGCCCTGGCTTTTTGCTTTTGTTCTTGCTGAATCTCTCTATATAATAATTCTGTTTTGGATGTGGACTCTCCAGAACATTCCACACGCTCCCAAATCAGTTAGCTCCCTGATCTGTCACTTTGAAGCTGTCCCTATCCACTGGCTGTGTTGCCTGAGTCTGGTCTCCAATATTCGAAACAGTTTGCTGTTACTCTCCCCCCAATAGCCAGCCAGAACACAGAGGTCATTTGCATATGTGGCCTGATTGGCCTTTGCCTCTAACATTCTAAACAGTTTGTTGTTGCTGTTGGGAGTGATTGAATGTGTCCAGAGGTAAAATACATATCCCGATTTTCCCTTAAACAGTCACTGGAGTTGTCAATCTCCCTGTGGGGCCTGGAGATCTCCCAGAAATCCCCATGTTCCCCAGCCACAGCACGTCATTTCCCCTACAGAAAATTTCCCAGCTATTACAATGACTGCTTTGGGCAGTAGACTCTATGGCATTATACCCTGCTGAGGTCCCTCCGCACCCCAAACCCTGCCCTCCCCAGGCTCTGCCCCTCAGATCTACAGGTCTGGCCCTCCCCTTAGTATTGCCAGCCTCCAGGCAGTACCTGGAGATCTCCAAGATCAGTTCTCCTGGAGAAAATGGCTGCTTTGGGCAACGGACTCTATGGAATTATACCCTGCTGAGGTCCCCCCACACCCCAAACCCTGCCCTCCCCAGGCTCTACAGGTATTTCCCAACCCAGAGTTTGCAACCCTGTAACTGGCTATGGAACCGCTTTCCAGACCCTTGGAACCCAGAAGACTTGGCATAGGAGGAGGTGCTTTTCTACCTTAGCTGCCACTGCATAACTCCAAATCAACATAAGTCAGGGGTGGAGGGAACCATACCTGTTACCATGAGGCTGTCCTCCCATACTACCCACTTGGGGCAGCAAAATGACTTGAGACAGCCCTGCCTTACAGCTAAGCAGAAGGAAATAAACACGGCTTGCCTCCTCTGTTTTCCCCTTCCCTCTGCCGCCCCACCAACCACAGCCGGGACACTCACCCGGAGCTTCCTTCTAGAGCTCGTTGTATTTCTTCCCATAACGGGCCTTACTCCTAGTCACTAATAAAGGAGAGCTGATCACTAAGCTTGGGGTCAGACCTTCCATGGAACCCAGTATTTAACAAGAGTCAAAGCTTCCTTCATCAGATACCAAACTTTGATTCTTGAAAGCTTATACTCTGGAAATCTTGTTGGTCTTTACGGTGCTTTGTTGTTGTTCAGTCGCACAGTCGAGTCCGACTCTTCGCGACCCCATGGACCAGATTACGCCAGGCCCTCCTGTCTTCTGCTGTCCGCTGAAACGGTGCTACCAGATCTGAATCTTGCTCATCCATACCTGTGTAATTCAGCAAGGGGGGAAGCATCCTAGCTGCAGTTGGGACAAGGTGCAATGAACAAAAATATACTGTGGAAAACACAAATTACTTAAAGACAGATTGCACTCTAGTACCGGATATGCTCCTGCAGAGTGGAGGGAGTTGGACTAGATGACCTGCAAGGTCCCTTCCAACTCTTAACATTCTATGATTCTATACTGCTTAAAAGCATATGTCTCCAATGCGATTTATAAAAAGATATCACACATAGAGACAAAGTTATAAATCCTTTAGTATGACCTACATATGCTCATAATGACTGTCAAAGCACAATGGCTTCAAGACAAAATGCACACACATATATGTATAAACAAAGAAAACCTCTCTAGAGCGAGACCAATACAATGGCTAGGTGCAGTCCTTGAATACAGCTGTTATTTTCTTAATGCTTCTTGTTTTCCGTAGCTTTCAGACGGCCCCTGCAGAGTGGCTGAGTAAGAGGAAGAAGAGAAGAAGAGATTGGATTTATACCCCACCATTCACTTTAGGGCCATTAGGAAAAGGAGACCCTAATAATTAATTTAAAATATATAAGTTTCTTTGAAGACCTTTGGGTTCTGGGACAATCCAGAAGAAAGAAGAAGAAGAAGAAGAAGAAGAAGAAGAAGAAGAAGAAGAAGAAGAAGAAGAAGAAGAAGAAGAAGAAGAAGAAGAAGAAGAAGAAGAAGAAGAAGAAGAAGAAGAAGAAGAAGAAGAGGAGGAGGAGGAGGAGGAGGAGGAGGAGGAGGAGGAGGAGGAGGAGGAGGAGGAGGAGGAGGAGGAGGAGGAGATTGGTTATACCCCGCCCTGCACTCAGAGTCTCACAGTGGCTTACAAACTCCTTTCCCTTCCCCTCCCCACAACAGACACCCTGTGAGGTAGGTGGGGCTGAGAGAGCTCTGACAGAAACTGCCCTTTCAAGGACAGCTCTTGTCAGAACTATGGCTTGCCCAAGGTCATCCAGCAGCTGCAAGTGGAAGCGTGGGGGAATCAAACCCGGTTCTCCCAGACCTCCACACACTTAACCACTACATAAACGGACTGTTGTCACTTTTACAGCCATGGAGTTTCCATTATACTCTTCAGAGTCAACGTATTCTGACAGAACTAATACAAATATTAAAATAAGCAAAGCGTCTTGTATGCAAACCTTCAACACACTTTTCAAAACTTTTTTTAAAAAGCAGCTTAAAGCCTGACTGCAGTAGGAGAGTAAAATTTGAATCCAGTAAAGACCAACCAGATTCCCAGGGCATAAGCTTTCAAGAGACAAAGCTTGGTATTTGATGAAGGGAGCTTCAATTCTCGAAAACTTATGCTCTGGAAATCTGGCTGGTCTTCAAGGTGCTACCGGAGTCGAATCTTGCTCATCCGTACCTGTGTCATTCAGCAAAGAGGAAGCCATCCTAGCTGCAGTTTGAACAAGGTGGGCAAGGAAGTGGCCACATGTGGTGAGAAGCCAGTCTGGACTAAACCACTTCTTTTTTTTTTTTTTTGGCAAAACTCTCCTAAAGAGGAGAGAATTTTATTCTTTTTATAAGAAAAGGAAGGGGTAGACAGATGGAGAAAGAAAAAAGATGGAGTGAAGTTTTCTCTGTTAAAATGGGTTAGTTTTAGTTAGTGTTTAATACCGTTTTTTGGCATCCATCATGGTTAGAAGATCTTCTTTTTAGGTTAGCAAAGTCCAAAAATACTCTGTTAATACAGTTAGTAAAGTCCATTGGGGTTAGTAATTAAACAGCTCCTTACAGATGCAACACAAACAATCCTTAAGATGTCTTCTTTTTAAGTCTCTTCCAATTATGGACTAAGTCCTTTTTAACCTTGATGGCTTCCTTTCCTTCACCTCTTACCCCTGGGCTGCTGTCTTCTTCACTGCTTGTCATAATTTTGAGTGCTGCGTCTTCCCTCACGCCGGCGTGTCTCTTCAGAGATTTTTGCATTTCAAGGATGTAATCTTTCTTCTTTCTTTTGTAGCCTTCAGATTTCCAGGGCGCCATAAATACTTCGCAAAAAATTAGATATCCGATGTCTTGCTTACTGTGCTCGACCCCCCTTCTACTGGCAGAGTAATTTCTTTTATAAAAGCGGAATTGGCTTTGGGAGCCATATCCACCTCTTCTTTTAATTCTTTCGCTTCACTGCCAGTTAGGGGTACCGATACATTCGCCAAGATGAATCCGAGATCCTCTTTCTCTTTTTCTTTTACGCCCTGAGAACTTAAAATCCACGCTTTTCTGTTCAATTTCCGTCATCTTCCTTGTTGTTTCCAATATCAATTCCTGTCGACTGATGAGCACATTTTCCACTTTAAGCAGGGTTTCATTGATTTTCTGCATTTGCTCCAGCAGAGGGCGCAGAATCTCATTTTCCTGTTGATTGACAGCAAGCTCTGGGGGGAGGCTACTCGGACCGGAAGTCCCTCCTCCCTTCTCTTCCGGTTTCTGCAGGACCTTCCCCGTTGTCGACATTTTGTTTTATTGTTTACTTTTAAAAAGTTCGTGCCGCAACCCCCAGGAAGCTAGTAAGGTCTTATTCTTCTATGCAACCCCAACTGTACTTTCACCAACAGTTCTTTCTCTCTTCCCCCCTCCGCGCTCCCTTTGTAGATCTTGCTTCTCAAAAGGGGTGGGGACTCCTCCCCTCCTCCCATACGCTTAAACGCTTGCGGGGGATTCAAATTCACGCTTCAAAATAGACCTTCCACTCACGATTCGATGCCACTTCTTCTTTTTATATTAAATCATATCGCTGTCTTCACTCCTGGAAGTCGGTGGCGCTGCTAAGTCCCATGACGGGGCACGACGCAGCGGGGCCGATTGGGGCAGGGAGAAAGCCTCAATTTCCCGGCTGTCTGCCGGCAAAGAGGCCAATCTCCAAGCGCCCCCGGTTCGGAGCCTTCATCTAAGGCTCACCAGGGTCTTTCGCACATGCGAAGACCCCCCCTATCTGCGCGTGCGCTAGCTGCCTCCGAGCGTCCCGGCGCGCGCCATCGCAACGCCAGACGAAACGGACCAAGCCACTTC